>JXCR01146514.1:68353-96011 GCA_002079205.1 Phalaenopsis hybrid cultivar | reverse complement strand
GACTTTGTTACTTTGGATTATAATTATTGAATATAGTTCAAGTAGACTAAATCTCAAGTTTCTTCTCCTTTTTTCTATTTTCATATAAGAATATATGTGCTTCTTATATGCTACTCTCCATTTAGGGGATTATGATTTTCTAGCAAAATAAACGTAATAACTCCGCTCCTATTTCTTTATAAATATTTTAACTTATAAAAAAAATAATAACAGTAATAGTCTTACTTAAAAAATACCATTGTTGTTGTTAGGGTTGTAGAATTGACATAAAAAAGGCTGTGCCCACTTAAATTTTTTTTTGAGATAATCTTTTATTTTAGAACTGAAGTATGTTTTGTCATAAATTAATACATTATCTCACGGATTCACTATGAGCAAGCCTTGCTCACATTCAGATTTCTGTTTGTAAATTTTGTATTTTACACTTTGCTATCTCGAGTGTAATTAAGGGGCTGTTTGAGGCAATTGCCGCTTATTGAATAATCTGTTGATAAGCTGATTAAAAATAATCTGCTGATAAGCTGATTAAAAATAATCTGTTGATAAGCTAGGTACGGTAGCTATTACAAATTTTATTTTTTAAGAAAAGTCGGACTGCAGCAAGGAAATTGCCACCGCACCCAGATCTTTATTGTGTGAAAACGTTGTTTTCAGCATTTTGAAAACACATAAGTTGTAGTTTACCCAAACAGGCCTTAAATCTTTTCTTCTTTGCTTGTATGGTAGGCTAGCAGAATTTACGTAATCCTTATTAACTAATTTAAAGATATACTCCTTTAACTATGCTCATTAATTATATTAGGTTTTCTCATATATACTTTTTGATTTCCTCTTATTTACTTTTTATTGGTTAATTTAATTTGTACTTTCGCTCATATATATATTCCAATTTCAATTATTTATTGATATCATAATATATCCATACAGTCTGTCTGGTAAGCTTTGCTTTCTTTGTATTTATTTCAGTTGTAATTCAAAATGCAGCCAAGTATGAGTTTGAATGATATTTTTCATAATACCTTCATGCAAATCAGTCGATGGAAATGAAAAAATAAATCTAATGTGAGCACTTTAGGCCTCATAAGAATATGATTCCATGAAAGACTAAAATTTGACTTATCATATTGTTTGCCCCAACCAATCTGAGTTCCTACACAACCCCTAGTCCAGCTTTGTTTGAGAGCATGGTAGAGTCCTGTTTTGATAGAGAGAACGCTAGTGAAATACGATGCATCTTTTTGCTACAGGAATGTTGCAAGATGTGCTTTGAATGTACCAATATTTTATTGTCATTTCAGATCACAAAGTAGTCATTGCTTCTGGAAAAATTATTGCATCAGGACATCTGATACAAATTTGCATCAGGTGTCCAATTAAAATTGACATGTGTTAGAATAAGTCCCATACTTTTAAAAAACAACCAACTAATGTATTTCAGTGAGGTCTAAATTTTGATGTTTTTAATTTTAATTGAACACCATATAAAAATTTATATCAGGTGTCCTGATGTAAAAAAATTATTCCATATGTGCAACGTATAGAAGCCTCATGCGGTAGCCAATTAGAAAATGCCACGTGGAATCTGAGCCCATGACAGAGACTTTATATATGCAATCTCACTCACTCCCCGGCAACGGCGCCAAAAACTTGACCGGCGACTTTATATATGCTTAAAAAAGATAAAGATGTATATATAAAATATTCAATAATGGTAAAGTCACACTTATCAATGCAAGTATACGATAAATATGGACATAATAAATATTCAATAATTGTAAAGTCACACTTATCAACGCAAGTATACATATCGCAATATGGACGTAATAAATATTCAATAATTGTAAAGTCACACTTATCAACGCAAGTATACGTATAGTATGGACGTAATAAATATTCAATAATTGTAAAGTCACACTTATCAACGCAAGTATACGTATCACTCAAGTAATATAGGGCTCTAATAGAGTTGTAAAGTCACACTTATCAACGCAAGTATACATATCACTCAAGTAATATAGGGCTCTAATGAAGTCCTAGATATCGATCCCATAGGGAGTAGTTTAGAGTTACGAACTAAGATTTTAGAAAAACAATACTTTAATCACAACAATGAAGTTCAATTTGCTTACTGTCACTAATAGTCAATTGAAATAAATATTAACTATTAAATAACTAATGATATTAAGTAGGGTTTAATTGTGATATTCAATATATAAGAAAACATCCTTCTCCTTGTCAAAAAATCATAGTGAATGAATAAAATGAATTAGTTTAATTTATATTGTGCCAAATAGGAGCATAACTATTCTTTACCCTTTGGTCCAGACATAAAGAACATTGATTAATTCAACGTTTGTTTACTGAATCTGCGGCTAGACTAGGAGGATACTGGCTCTCACTTCGAAGCTCCCACGTTCCCCTCACTTGAGGGCTAACATCTACACTTCAGCACCCAAACGANGCTAACATCTACACTTCAGCACCTAAACGATAGGACCGAATTGGGGATTTTAGTCTGTCACTCTAAAATCTCCAATTTTACACCCGATAATATTATTTTCCTATANTCTGTCTACACTAACCAACTTCGGGGCTACAAATCTACCAAACTCCTTGTTTGCCTTACAAACCTCACTTTTGTAGACTGGAGATGTCGCTTACAAGTTATAACTTACGTACTATTCTATGTGGATGAGTACAACCTAATCTATGTGAGCTTATTTCTCTTAAAATTTTTTTTTGGCTTGTTTAATATAATTTTTAATATGTACAATATTTTCTTAAATAAAAGTTCAACTTATTAAACTTTCATCTATAACAAAGTCATGTTCACAAAATGTTTTCCACCATTATATCCTTCTGCTCATTGGTCATGCAAATATATTTTCGCCAAGTAAAATGGATCTAATGAAATATGTAATATGATAATCCTTTAAATATGTTTTACATTTTGAAAGTAAATTGATACCAACATAATCTATTTTTTGTTGATATTATGGATGAAAATAATTAAATATAGGAAAACTTAATTTAAGAAGTTCAACTTATTTCACTTAAGGAAAAAGATCTCAAAGANTGAATTCAGATCAACAAATTGATATTCCATGCTGATACGCAAACATGCCACACCTAGATGTTTGACTTTGGTGAAAAGAATTGTGTTTTCAATGCATGCAAGGCTTCCAAGTACCATTACTGTCAAGACAAATAAGTTAGCTTGGCGCTGATAAATGAATTAAAGATAGGTTTCAGAATTTTCCATAAAACTGCATTAGATAACTATTAAGCAAAGTAAACTTATTAGAAGAAAAGGAACTGATTTTGCTTAATAAGCAGGATGTTTTATGCCATATTATCTATTAATTGCAGGGAAAAAAAAATTTATTTGATTTCTCAGAGCCATGCCGTTCCTTCTGCAACTTTATTCTATAAATACAGGGAAAGACAACTTTTTTCCTTCTTCTTATCAGCGAATGGATGACCACAACCTGTTAATCATGGATTTCTTGAAAGAAAGTTATTATATGAGTTAAATTTTTATAATTTAGGCGTCTTTGGGCTTATTGTTTACCTGCATCAAATTCAATATTGAGTGACGACGATGACCTATTCATTATTGACAGGGACTGAATTTTCTACGTTCCAACAAAATCAACCAAACAATAGACTGAAGACTGTTAAGCCCAATACATATTTCTGCAATTATTACTTTCTTTATATTTCTTTTTTTTTTTTTATATTTGGCATGCCTTCTTTGACGTAATCGTCCTAATGCTCATTACAATATGATAAAATGTTTAAGTCCAATGAATTTGAACAAAGACCTCCAAAATACCTGCTGAATTCTTAATTCTGTTAAAGTTAATTTTGTTGGATGTAATTGAATAACCCCAAGGAATTTCAAACCATGTTGTATCAAGAACTATGTTTTTTTTTTTTTTTGAGATATATTGTTAGAGGATTAAAAGTCCAAGCCCACCCAAAATAATAAACCCAAAAAGAAAACCTATGACACACTTAACCCACCCAGGATACAATAACCCAACTAGAATTTAAATTAAATTAATTAAGCTTAAGGCAAACACAACAAGACAATATATATAATACACCTAAAATATATAGTATTTTTATATACATTTTTATGCTTATTATTGAGATATTGCACTTTAATGAAAGTTATTTGTGTGTTTTTCTTTCAGGTACAATCAAATGAATGAAAAATACTAAAAGGAATAAAAAAGGGTCAAACTTGGAGCAAAAATGATGAAGGTGCAAAAAATGAACTTAGGCGCCTACGCGCCCAGGACTAGCGCCTAAGTGCCTAAGTGCCAGTTATTCAGAGAGAGTCGAGCTTAAGCGCCAGGTACCCTGCGCTTAAGCACCAGAAGTATTTTATTCCCGAAATTGTGATGATATTTTCACCGGTTCTTCATTTATTTTGTGAATTGGGCACTTGTAATGTTAAAATCCATTGCGAAGCATATTGACCCGGGAGGACTATGATTTCACCCAACTAGTGAGTACGGCTACCACAATCCAAGGAAAGTGCAAATAGATAGGGAGATGAGTTTTGATGGGCGTAGAATTGATGTTTCCAGGGTGAAAGGCTAGATCCTTTACTAATTTGATCTAGAGTTGGAACCTGAAGTCCCTCGTAGGTCTTATAGAGAGGGCACAATGAATAATCTAGAAGTGAGAGGCTAGAATCTACTCAACACTACCAACAATAAGGAACTTACTTTAGATTAGCTAATGTTTTTTATGCACTCGGGAGAGGGTAAGGAATATATATGTTCTTATTTGTCACAATACATCATTTAAACCTTTAAACTCTTTGATTCCGACACAGATTATGAACTCATTGCAGGGAGAAAGATTCTTTCCATAATTAGAACTCTCTTTTACATTTAGCGTAGTTTAGAATTTTTGCATTTACATTTAATTTTAAATAGAATTTGTAGGAATTAGTAGCTTTACTTTACATCTGAATTTGCTATTATATTTGCTAATTTAATTTCTACAATTTTAAGTAAATGTTTCACTAAAAGTCTATACAAAGAATTACAGCTTTTTTGTTGGATCAATACTAGAGTTTTTAGAAAACTCTATATTACTTGAAATGATACGTATACTTACGTAGTATCCATAGTGTGAAAACTATTATTCTATACTCTATAACATTTCATTTAATCACACAATTCGCTAAATATAAATTGGGTCAAGTTTTTTGCCATCTTTTGGAATATAAAAATCTGCATAATTGCGGGTGGAGTAAGATATTTGTCTGAATAGCATACAATTCTAATGTACTTACATATCACAAATCTAAACACAAATTTAGACACATAACACCCAAAATCTTAATATCAAATAAAAAACATCACTACTATTAATAATCTTTAAAAGAGAGATATACATAACCATGCATATATTTTAAGCACCAAAATGCAATGTATATAAATACGGAAGTTTAGTTATGAGATAAAAAAATACATAAGTATTATGTGTAATGTATACGAATTTTGCTTTAGAAAAGTGTTATGTATACGCATAGCACATGATTCTAATGTGTATATACCTCTCAAAACTAAACTTTCATATTTACGTACATAGCACTCAAAACTTTATATTATCACATCAAAAACAAACCTATTATCTATGTCTAAAAGTAAAATACATATTTCATGCATATATTTAGATCACCTAAATGCAATGTATATAGATATCAAAGCTTTGGTTTGAGATACATAAATACATAAGAGTTGTGTGCAATTTATGTGATGCATTTTAAAAAGGTGTATTTACATTCATAGCACATACTTTTTATATATATACATATTTCAAACTTAAACATTCATATGTGCACACATATCAATCAAAATTAGGATTTAACTTAAGTGTCATGTGTGTATATATGAAAATTTAGGTGTGAGATACATGAATTCATAATAATTACGTGCTAGCTATGAAAATTTTCTGATTTAATCTTTGACGTTAGATATGAAAAGCCATAAGAATTGAGTCACACGCATATAATAATATGGTATACATCATCAAAATTTTGAATTCTGGTTCAAAGGGCTCAGTCGGCTCCAGAGAAAGGCTAGAACTCCGTGAGAAAATAAAAAATTAGGGATGTTGATTCGATATACACAGTCTTTCCGACGACTTTCTGACAGCCATTGACTACAAATTTTTAATTTTATAATAATCGATGTCCAATAACATGGGATAACATATAAGGATCATCGCTGCAAGTCTCTATTTTCAGTGGTTAATGGTTGTTGCTTTCTAATTTGGTATGAACCCATAGTTTTGATTGTTGATTATTAATGCTAGACCGTTAGTTATATGTTTGGCTAAAAAATAACGACTGTGTCCGTAGGAAACTCTTTGGCTATATTGATTGTAGGTACGCTATANCCATAGTTTTGATTGTTGATTATTAATGCTAGACCGTTAGTTATATGTTTGGCTAAAAATTAACGACTGTGTCCGTAGGAAATTCTTCGGCTATATTAATTGTAGGCAAGCTATCAAAAATAAAGGGAAATTTACCTACACACTATTGCCCATGAGTTTTCCCGCCGAATATTGCTATATTTTCTATAGTAGAAAGCAACTCCACAGGGTCATTTCTTTGGATGCATCATAAGTGAGAAGTAAATAATTCAAAGCAAATTTAACATGTTAAAAGCTTGGTATAAGTTAAAATGAATGCAAAGTAGAATTTCAAGTGTTTCAAATCCTTTAAAATTGACTTTTCTATTTAAAGAGAAAATCACATGATTCAAGTAAGTTTCTTTTATAATGATTCTCATCTTCTCCCCAAAAACTATGCAAGCACTAGAGGCTCTTTTCATGAGCAAGGAAGGGTCTTATAACTTAAAGATAATTGGAGATATTGAAAGGTTTAGTGTAAAATCAGGAGCTTGATAGTTTTAGTGATTAGCAAAATACTTCATTCAGCTTAAAATCCTCGACAATAATATTTGACTCAAAATCATCCAGCCAAAGCCATCCTTATGGTTGCATTATCATCTTATAAACCATGACCATCCCTAATAATTCTGTATTCATAATGTAGAAAAAACTTAGTTTTAATTCTGAATAAAAAGAATTAAGAGAACGTAGCAATAAAAATAAATAGAGAACAATAAAATTTAACTCAAAAGACTTATGGTGACTGGCATACCAAAAGCTGGGGGTATCAAGGGGATGAAATGGTTTATTAAACTAACATATAAATTTATCAACTTGCAGGTACAGTTAATAAGAATGTTTTATATGTGTAATAAAGACAAAAATAAGGGTAAGATTTTTATGTGGTTCCCCAACCTAACCTGTGTCTACACTAACCAACTTCGGGGCTACAAATCTACCAAACTCTTTGTTTGCCTTAAAAACCTCACTTTTATAGACTGGAGATGTTGCTTACAAGTTATAACTTACGTACTATTCTATGTGGATGTGTACAACCTAATCTAAGTATAAGAAAAGAAAATTATAGTTTATCATAGATTATGCATGCAAGGATTACTCTGTAATAAAATGGCCTTAAAAATTAAGCTAGTTTTATAGATGTTCTTAATTTTTTTATAACTTGCAAATAAAATTTAAAGTTTTCTTAATGTAAAATAATTGTATATCTGGATTTATGAGAGCTTATTTCTCTTAAAATCTTTTTTTGGCTTGTTTAATATAATTTTTAATATGTACAATATTTTCTTATATAAAATTTCAACTTATTAAACTTTCATCTATAACAAAGTCATGTTCACAAAATATTTTCCACCATTATATCCTTCTGCTCATTGGTCATGCAAATATATTTACGCCAAGTAAAATGGATCTAATGAAATATGTAATATGGTAATCCTTTAAATATGTTTTACATTTTGAAAGTAAATTTATACCAACATAATCTAATTTTTGTTGATATTATGGATGAAAACAGTTAAATATAGGAAAAATTAATTTAAGAAGTTCAACATGTTTCACCTAAGAAAAAAGATCTCAAAGAAAAATATGATAAAAAGTATAATAATAGAAAATAAAGTCATGTTTCTTATTGCACTTGAAATTCAACTTAATATTTAAACTTTTTAATTTTTTATTTGCATCCATTAAAACAACTACCTAAAATAAAAATTTTGTAATAGTTGTAGTGCTTAATATTTCTAAAATGCATAAATTTTAAAGCATCCAACCAAATAACACCTTAAAAACAAACTATTATAATATATATATTTCATTGCATGTTCTTTAACCTAGGATTTTTTTTATATACACATAATATTATCAAGTCAAACATTCATTTATGTAATGAAAGATGGTTGGCCTTTTATGCGGGAAGTAACATGATATTCAGAAGGATATGATAATAGATGACCATAAGAAAATGCAAATAATAGCTTGTAGCTCCCAAAGTTTTGACAATGTATTATCCTAAGCCATGAAGGAATATATTTTGAACCAAACACAAGCCTACAATGTTTTCTTATAATAAGTCTTAGTCTACTTTTATTAATTAATGGTGAAACTATGTGCTCAAGCATAAGCTAGGAGGCATTTTTTGTCCATACACATNGCGGGAAGTAACATGATATTCAGAAGGATATAATAATAGATGACCTTAAGAAAATGCAAATAATAGCTTGTATCTCCCAAAGTTTTGACAACGTATTATCCTAAGACATGAAGGTATAGATTTTGAACCAAACACAAGCCTACAATATTTTCTTTTATAATAAGTCTTAGTCTATTTTTATTAATTAATGGTGAAACTATGTGCTCAAGAATAAGCTGGGAGGCATTATTTCTCCATAGACAAGAAAATTCCCTATTTGCACCTTTTCTTAATGACTTTTTATTCCATATATATACTTTCCCAAGGTGCACTTTGTCATGGCCACTTATACTATCAATGTTTCTCTACTATCTCTTACAAACATCTAGATAGGTGGTTTAGTCACATGTGATGAAGTAAGTCATAAACCAAGGATTTTTTTAGTACCCATAATATATAGGTTTAGGGATAGATTATCTTAAAACCCTAATCAAATGGCCAGTTAGTTGGTAGATTAACACATTAGCTTTCTTCTCCCATTAGGCTTTTTCAGTTGAGTGAGTTTAGTTGAGTGAGATGCCTCATTATGAGGCATCTAAAAATTTTTTTATATTTATTTAATTTACTTTAAGTGCTTCCTATCATTTAAACACTTTAAATCTCTCTCTCTCTCTCTCATTCTCAATTGAGTTAGCGGCTGCCCTCTTGTTCATGGCTTCTACACTTCTAGGACAAAGTAGGACTTTCNATAGACAAGAAAATTCCCTATTTGCACCTTTTCTTAATGACTTTTTATTCCATATATATACTTTCCCAAGGTACACTTTGTCATGGCCACTTATACTATCAATGTTTCTCTACTATCTCTTACAAACATCTAGGTAGGTGGTTTAGTCACATGTGATGAAGTAAGTCATAAACCAAGGAATTTTTTAATACCCATAATATATAGGTTTAGGGGTAGCTTATCTTAAAACCCTAATCAAATGGTTGGTTAGTTGGTAGATTAAAGCATTAGCTTTCTTCTCCCACTAGGCTTTTTCAGCTGAGTGAGATGCCTCATTATGAGGCATCTAGCAAAATTTTTATAGTTATTTAATTTACTTTAAGTGCTTCCTATCATTTAAACACTTTAAATCTCTTTCTCTCTCATTCTCGATCGAGTTAGCGGCTGCCCTCTTGTTCATGGTTTCTACACTTCTAGGAAAAAGTAGGACTTTGTTACTTTGGATTATAATTATTGAATATAGTTCAAGTACACTAAAACTCAAGTTTCTTCTCTTTTTTTCTATTTTCATATAAGAATATATGTGCTTCTTATATGCTACTCTCCATTTAGAGGATTATGATTTTCTAGCAAAATAAACATAATAACTCTGTCCTATTTCTTCATAAATATTTTAACTTATAAAAAAATAATAACAGTAATAGTCTTACTTAGGGAATAACATTGTTGTTGTTAGGGTTGTAGAATTGACATAAAAAAAGCTGTGCCAATTTAAAATTTTTTTTGAGATAATCTTTTATTTTAGAACTGAAGTATGTTTTCTCATAAATCAACACATTATCTCATAGATTCACTATGAGCAAGCCTTGCCCACATTCAGAATTCTGTTTGTAAATTTTGTATTTTTCACTTTGCTATCTCGACTGTAATTAAGGGGTTGTTTGGGGCAGCTGTCACTTATTGAATAATCTACTGATAAACTGATTAAAAATAATCTGCTAATAAGCTAAGTACGATAACTATTACAAATTTTATTCTTTTAGAAAAGTCAAACTGCAGCAAGAAAGTTGCCACCGCACCCAGATATGTATTGTGTGAAAACGTTGTTTTCAGCATTTTGAAAACGCATAAGCTGTCAAAATGCAGTTTACCCAAACATTTCTTAAATCTTTTCTTCTTTGCTTGTATGGTAGGCTAGCAAAATTTATGTAATCCTTATTAAATAATTTAAAGATATACTCCTTTAACTATGCTCCTTAATTATATTAGGTTTTCTCACATATACTTTTTGATTTCCTCTTATTTACTTTTTATTGGTTAATTTAAGTTGTACTTTCGCTCGTATATATCTTCCAATTCCAATTATTTATTGATATCATAATATATCCATACAGTCTGTCTGGTAAGCTTTGCTTTTTTTGTATTTATTTCGATTGGAATTCACAATGCAGCCAAATGACGAATATGAATTTCAATGATATTTTTCATAATACCTTCATGCAAATCAGTCGATGGAGATGAAAAAATAAATATAATGTGAGCACTTTAGGCCTCATAAGAATATGATTCCATGAAAGACTAAAATTTAACTTATTATATTGTTTTCCCCAACCAATCTGAGTTCCTATACAACCCCTAGTCTAGCTTTGTTTGAGAGCATGATAGAGTCCATTTCGATTGCGAGAACGCTAGTGAAACACGATGCATTTTTTTGCTAGAGGAACGTTGCAGGATGTGCTTTGAATGTACCAATATTTTATTGTCATTTCAGATCACGAAGAAGTCATTGTTTCTAGAAAAATTATTGTATCAGGACATCTGATGCAAATTTGCATCAGGTGTCCAATTAAAATTGACATGTGTTAAAATGAGTCCCATACTTTTAAAAAACAACCAATCAAAGTATTTTAGTGAGGTCCAAATTTTGATGTTTTCAATTTTAATTGGACACCTTATACAAATTTATATCAGGTGTCCTGATGTAGAAAAATTATTTCATACGTGCAACGAATGGAAGCCTACATGCGGTAGCCAATTAGAAAATGCCACGTGAAATCCGACCCCACTATTGCAAAATATGTAAACTCCTTATTTTTTAACCACTAAGGCTCGACCCGACCCGACCCTCCTTTTTTCGGAAAATGAAAAGCATAAAGGCCCTTTCGTTCCCCCCACTTTATTTTCCCACTATAGGGTTTGGAGTTGCTGAAATAGATTGCTCTCTCGACGAAGAAAACGACAACGACTTCAAGATCCAAGTGGGTTTAGCTTCGCTTAGAATGTTTTTTTATCTTATAGACATTGTTGAGGTTTGGGTTCTAGGGTTTGTGTGAGTTTTATTTTTTGATTTAATGGATACTTATGGCATTTGTCTTGGTTTATCAGAGGTTTAATTAGTTGATTTAATAGTTACTTTAGTTTTTTATCGGAGGGATACTTCTGGCATTTGTCTCATTACTTGTATTTAACCAGTTGTTTCTCTAGATTTATTGGAGTGTTACTTTTGTGGTTTTCAGTTTATTCGAAGTTGTTGTTGTTGTAACTATTTATGTTATGCTGACATTTAGTTTAGGGTAATAGTGTTAAGTGTTACCGCAATATTATCCTGACAGTATTCTCATGTTATTTTTGTTAATGAGGGATGTTGGTGTTATTGTGGGGTTATTGTGGTATTATTATGGTTTTATTGTTGTGTCATTGTACTATTGAAGACAGTTTTATTGCTGCATTTTTTTGGTTTTATTTTTTGTGATTATGGTATTGTTGTCATTGTTATTTTAGTAGAAGCCTTATTTTACTATAGTGTTCATATTTTGAAAATTTATTTCTCTTTAGAGCATTGTATTTTTATAACTTAAATCATTGCATTAAAAAAAGGAGTAACAAGGGTGAACAAGCCAAGAACTATTTTTTGAACCATTTGATACAAATTTGGGGCAATGAGATAGAGTTATTTAATGACCATTGAGAGCTTGGTTAGAATCATGAAAAAGCTAAAAATTGCAATATATGTAATATTCATTTTAGTGGAATGAAGAGTTTCTTGATTGCTCGGAAGAAATGAGATGGAGTTATTTAATGATTCAGCTAATCTTGAAAGATAAGTAGTCAAAAAATCATTCACATTAATGATCAAAGGTTGATTAAGAGGAAGTATTAGACTGTTCGCTCATCTAAAGTTGTGGTAGTTATAAAATATGATGCCAATTGCCATGATGTAATTTGTATCGGGTAAGTCGTAATGGATTTGCTAAATTGTGGAAATAGAATAAAATGTAATTGTAAGTTATGATGTTCTAGACTTCTTAAGTCTCATGTGAATGGTGTTCCGTCAGGTAAAGCAGTTGGAACAACAGTCACATGAGACCTAAGAAGTCCAGAACATCATAACTTGCAATAACATTTTAATCTGTTATACCAGGATAACACCATGATTATACCAAAATAACACCACATTCCTACCCCACCATATAGGAGACCTTACAGGCAAACAACACTCGCATAACACCACAATAACACAAGCATAACACTATTAAACGTCAACATAATACACCAAAACAAAACCAAGTCAGCAGATCCAAAATTGCCTTAATAACACTATAATATTACCAAAATAACACCAAATCTCCACAATAGTAACGTTACAAGAAAATGATACTATAACACTTTGACACAATTACATTGACGAGAATAGCTACCCATTAACACCATCACTGCGACGAGAACAATACTTCATTATGACAGTTATTTAACAAACTAACACTATGAAGAACAATCAGAAATGGAAATAACTCTAAAAAAAACCAGTATAGCGCCGTGATATTACCTAAATAACAGCACGTCCCACACTAACCGAAACTTAGTGTTATATGTCAAAGAAAAATAGAGCAAACTTCATTAACAAAATAAATATTCCTTAAAACCTAAATCTGCAGTCAAACAAGTATAACCTACCTGACGAATTCCTTCTGTTGCAACTAAACTCAGCTCATTCTCATGATTATCGAAATTTTTTTGAGATTCCAGCTCATTGTCATATTTCTCGCAAGTATTTTGAGATTCCAGTACCATTTACTCATCAAGAAATACTTCAATAAAACCCTATCCAACGAATACGAATGAATTCTAGAAAGGCAATGAAATGAGAATATCCTAAATCCCTATACCTAAAGGAGACAAAATAGGACTTTTTTCCAATTGCCTGGAAGCGAAAATGACAAAAGTGCGCTTTTTTTGTGCTTGGGCGGGATTTAGGTTGGGTCGGACGTAATGTAATAGCGTTTTTAACATGTTTTGCAATAGTGAGGTCGGATTCCACGTGACATTTTCTAATTGGCTACTGCATGTAGGCAACATATGGAATAATTTTTTACCTGATGTAATAATTCTTCAAAATAATCACGTCCGAAGCATGTTCTACGGGGCCCCGGTTGGATTCAACTAAAAGAAAGCATGCAGCAAGGTAACCAACTCGGAATAATCGTTTTGCATGGGCTCCAGCGATGTGGCCACNACCTAAATCTGCAGTCAAACAAGTATAACCTACCTGACGAATTCCTTCTGTTGCAACTAAACTCAGCTCATTTTCATGATTATCGAAAATTTTTTGAGATTCCAGCTCATTGTCATATTTCTCGCAAGTATTTTGAGATTCCAGCAACATTTACTCGTCAAGAAATACTTCAATAAAACCTTATCCACCGAATACGAATGAATTCTAGAAAGGCAATGAAATGAGAATATCCTGAATCCCTATACCTAAAGGAGACAAAATAGGACTTTTTTCCAATTGGCGGGAAGCGAAAATGACAATAGTGCGCTTTTTTGTGCTTGGGCGGGATTTAGGTTGGGTCGGACGTAATGTAATAGAGTTTTTAACATGTTTTGCAATAGTGATGTCGGATTCCACGTGACATTTTCTAATTGGCTACCGCATGTAGGCAACATATGGAATAATTTTTTACCTGATGTAATAATTCTTCAAAATAATCACGTCCGACGCATGTTCTACGGGGCCCGGTTGGATTCAACTAAAAGAAAGCATGCAGCAAGGTAACCAACTCGGAATAATCGTTCTGCATGGGCTCCAGCGATGTGGCCACAAGACCATTGCCCGAATCGGCGGAGCCACTGGCCAGATCGGTGATCCCTCGGGGAAAAGCTTAGAGATGCCAGGATTGGGTGTGCGGACCACACAGAAGAACAGGGCAGAAATTTGGATTCTTTGCAGGATAATTTTGCCTTTTTATCTTATAAGAAGGTGCCCACACTTTTTTTTTTTTTTTTCAAATAAGCTTTTTACTTTAAAGAAAAGCTCATTTATTTAATTTCAGTTTTAAAGTCCTGTATAACACCGTATTTTTTATGGGTGAGGTAGTCTCCATCCAGGAAAATTATTGCGTGCGGACACAGTACGTAAAATTTGTGTGTGATGTTCGATCTGGACCTTTAAAAACTTTAAAGTGGGCCCCACTTTAATAAAAAAAAATAAAAAAAATGTATTTCAATTACCCAAATCGAACACTGCACCCAACCTTACTCCACAAACCTTAAGGCTGAGTAGCGCTTGAGGCAGGGAGAAGACAATGCCTGCATGGTTTAAGAAGATTTGCTGATGGATCGATATATACAGAAGGAGAAAATATTATGTGAGGTCTTGGCACAGTGGATGATTGTCGTCCAAATTTCTCAAATCTGGATACCGTATGCAAAACTTCTCGTGGAGAAAAGGTCTCCGAAAGCCGTCTTTCTTTTGGCGCAATGTGTTGCCAGAATTAATGAAAATTAAAAATTTGTTTGAATCTTAGCCCGAAATATAAGTAGGTAAATCAATTGATTAACGTGCCCAGTCCTTTATATTATCTTAAAGAACTGTAATATATGAATTACTAATCAATTATTATATTATCCTTATATCAAAGCTAATTATATCACTTTATAATTAATACTGATGAAATGTATGATTGAATCTTTTTGCCTAATTTCTTTTCAAGTACATTCAATGGATTTGAATGTGCAAATACTTCAGTAAAAACGAGGTTAATTTTTAGATGTCTTCTTCTCTCCTGAACCTCTCTATGGATCTGTGGCTGAGTAAAACTTGGAATTTTTATCATCTTAAAGAGTTAAAACTACTAATTGGTTTCCACCAGTCACTTTTGATTCTTCAATCAACTGCATATTTTTAATATAGATACATNTATATCAAAGCTAATTATATCACTTTATAATTAATACTGATGAAATGTATGATTGAATCTTTTTGCCTAATTCTTTTCAAGTACATTCAATGGATTTGAATGTGCAAATACTTCAGTAAAAACGAGGTTAATGTTTAGATGTCTTCTTCTCTCCTGAACCTCTCTATGGATCTGTGGCTGAGTAAAACTTAGAATTTTTATCATCTTAAAGAGTTAAAACTACTAATTGGTTTCCACCAGTCACTTTTGATTCTTCAATCAGCTGCATATTTTTAATATAGATACATAAAATTGATTTTCATCAGTTATATGGTAAATTTAAATTGTATTCTCTTGTTTTATTTAAATTCCATAAACGTATTTTTGTATAATGTTATCTATAGATAAAGTTTTAAAAATTATAACATGAAATGCTCAATTGCTTGCTTCCAAATTGACTCTAAATTATTTCAATTGATATGCATGCACAGAAGGTATTCAGAGTTTCAATCATTATGTATGGCTGATTCAAGAAATTCTTTCAAACTCTTTTGCATAGAAAACCTTTATAAACCAACCATATATGGTGGGAAGGCAACATACGTTTTACATCTAGTCTAAGATTTTTTGTGTAGAAAATTTTAACTACATGGCTTTTAGNGTATGGCTGATTCAAGAAATTCTTTCAAACTCTTTTGCATAGAAAACCTTTATAAACCAACCATATATGGTGAGAAGGCTACATAAGTTTTACACCTAGTCTAAGATTTTTTGTGTAGAAAATTTGAAGTACATAGCTTTTAGTTCTTTTTTGTAAGGTTTTATAGTTTTATTAGGTTGGCATAAAATNATTACAGAAAATGCTGATAAGAATCTAGTTCCGTCAATTATAAAACCACATGAACTTGAGTTAAAAATATTGTCGAGTTATGAATTCTTTTTTGTAAGGTTTTATAGTTTATTAGGTTGGCATAAAAGGGAGGTGAATTTTTCTTAGCTGTTTATTTCAATATTATATTCCTTAAAGTTATCACCACAACATCAAGAAGATACCCCCATCATTATCAATAAAGAATCATCTTATATCAAACACCACCTCAAGGACATGCAATCTTCATCCCTATAAAGAATCATCTCTACCATTATGTGTTGTCATCCTTGCTTCTTTATGTCTTATATTTTGCCTTAATGCATTCTCCATTAGGAAGGGGATAAAAAAATTATTAACATATACTTTATAGATTTTATCATCTCAACATTATTAAGAGTCATGGTGATAGTATTCTCGTGATAGTTTGCTATCACTTGATCTAGATGGATGCCTTATTTGAGTTAATAGAACAATAAGGTGGTTTGTATTATACTAGGTTTTATCATCTTTGGCCTTGACTATTCCAGATAAGATTGAATTTCATAATCTTGTCATTTTTAGCTTAATATATATGAGATGTTTACAATAGAAATGCTCCACATATTATAGAAATTTTGAAGTTAGCGTTAGCCAATTCCGACGCTAATATGCCAAAAACTTGACACAAAACAATACTAGTTTCAAATTTTCATAAACTATACTGCCCACTCAAAAATTAGAGTCGTAAATGCAATTAATGTTGATAGTGTGTGACACAACACCAATTTCATTGGGACTCCTGCTGACATAAATACTAAATATAAAATTTACATCTACCAATTGCAAATGAAAATTTACATCAACATTTGCATCACACCTAGCATTGGAATGTATTGAAGGTATTAGAGTCGAGAATTTCTGATGCAAAGCCACCAAAAACTTGTAGCAAATTTTAAAAACAATATATAAAATTGATTAGATTTTTACAAGATGCACATGAAAAATACCACAAACACTAACTCATCACCAACACATCACAAAATATTTTACACAAATACAACAGGAATTTAGCCTATCTATAAAGATTAAAAGCTGTTGTAAATATTATAAAACCTCAGTTAATTACGTTATGACGGCTTTGCAATAGTTTTTGTGGCGTAGCTAATTCACTTGTAAGAAATCTCATAACCTGTGAACTTTTTGAAGGAATTTAATTANCTTTAAAGTGCAATATCATTAAAAACAGTATAAAATAAGTATGAAAATCTCAACATATTTTCCTTAGGTCACCCCACTATTGCAAAATATGTAAACTCCTTATTTTTTAACCCTTGCGGCCCGACCCGACCCTCCTTTTTTCGGAAAATAAAAAGCATAAAGGCCCTTTCATGGGTTTTCCCCCCACTTTATTTTCCCACTATAGGGTTTGGAGCTGCTGAAATAGATTGCTCTCTCGACGAAGTCAACGACAACGACTTCCGGATCCAAGTGAGTTTAGCTTCGCTTAGAATGTTTTTTTTATCTTAAAGACATTATGGTGGTTTGGGTTCTACGGTGTGTGAGTTTTATTTTTTGATTTAATGGATACTTCTAGCATTTGTCTGTGTTTATCGGAGGGATACTTCTGACATTGGTCTCATTACTTGTGTTTAACTAGTTGTTTCTCTAGGTTTATTGGAGTGTTACTTTTGTGGTTTTCAGTTTATTCGAAGTTGTTGTCGCTGTAACTGTTTAAGTTATGCTGGCATTTAGGTTAGAGTAATGGTGTTAAGTGTTACCGCGGTATTATCTTGACAGTATTCTCGTGTTGTTTTTGTTAATGAGGGAAGTTGGTGTTATTATGGTGCTATTGTGGTATTATTATGGTTTTATTGTTGTGTCATTGTACTGTTGAAAACAATTTTATTGCTACATTTTTGTGGTTTTATTTTTGTTTGATTATGGTATTGTTGTCATTGCTGTTTTAGTAGAAGCCTTATCTTACTATAGTGTTCGTATTTTGAAAATTTATTTCTCTTTAGAGCATTGTATTTCTATAACTTAAATCATTGCATGCAGAAAAGGAGTAACAAGGGTGAACAAGCCAAGAACTATTTTTTGAACCATTTGATACAAATTTGTGGGCAATGAGATAGAGTTATTTAATGATTCATTGAGGGCTTGGTTAGAATCATGAAAAAGCTGAAAATTGCAATAGATGTAATATTCATTTTAGTGGAAGGGAGAGTTCCTTGATTGCTCAGAAGAAATGAGATGGAGTTATTTAGTGATTCTGCTAATCTTGAAAGATAAGCAGTGAAAAAATCATTCACATCAATGATCAAAGGTTGATTAAGAGGAAGTATCAGACTGTTCGCTCATCTAAAGTTGAAATAGTTATAAAATCTGGTGCCAATTGTGATGATGTGATTTGTATCGGGTAAGTCGTAATGGATTTGCTAAATTATGGAAACAGAATAAAATGTAATTGTAAGTTATGATGTTCTGGACTTCTTAAGTCTTATGTGAATGGTGTTCCGTCAGGTAAACCAGTTGGAACACCAGTCACATGAGACTTAAGAAGTCCAGAACATCATACCTTGCAATAACATTTTAATTAGTTATATCAGGATAACACCATGATTATACCAAAATAACACCACATTCCTACCCCACCATATAGGAGACCTTATAGGCAAAAAACACCCGCATAACACCACAATAACACAAGCATAACACTATTAAACGTCAACATAATACACCAAAATAAAACCCAGTCAGCAGATCCAAATTACCTTAATAACACTATAATATTACCAAAATAAAACCAAATCCCCACAATAGTAACGTTACAAGCAAATGATAATGTAACACTTTGACACCATTACATCGACGAGAATAGCTACCCATTAACACCATCAATGCGACGAGAACAACACTTCATTATGACAGTTATTTAACAAACTAAAACTATGAAGAACAATCAGAAATGGAAAACAACTCTAAAAACAACCAGTATAGCACCGTGATATTACCTAAATAACACCACGTCCCACACTAACCGAAACTTAGCGTTACACGTCAGATAAAAATAGAGCAAACTTCATTAACAAAATAAATATTCCTTAAAACCTAAATCTGCAGTCAAACAAGTATAACCTACCTGACGAATTCCTTCTGTTGCAACTAAACTCAGCTCATTTTCATGATTATCGAAAATTTTTTGAGATTCCAGCTCATTGTCATATTTCTCGCAAGTATTTTGAGATTCCAGCAACATTTACTCGTCAAGAAATACTTCAATAAAACCTTATCCACCGAATACGAATGAATTCTAGAAAGGCAATGAAATGAGAATATCCTGAATCCCTATACCTAAAGGAGACAAAATAGGACTTTTTTCCAATTGGCGGGAAGCGAAAATGACAATAGTGCGCTTTTTTGTGCTTGGGCGGGATTTAGGTTGGGTCGGACGTAATGTAATAGAGTTTTTAACATGTTTTGCAATAGTGATGTCGGATTCCACGTGACATTTTCTAATTGGCTACCGCATGTAGGCAACATATGGAATAATTTTTTACCTGATGTAATAATTCTTCAAAATAATCACGTCCGACGCATGTTCTACGGGGCCCGGTTGGATTCAACTAAAAGAAAGCATGCAGCAAGGTAACCAACTCGGAATAATCGTTCTGCATGGGCTCCAGCGATGTGGCCACAAGACCATTGCCCGAATCGGCGGAGCCACTGGCCAGATCGGTGATCCCTCGGGGAAAAGCTTAGAGATGCCAGGATTGGGTGTGCGGACCACACAGAAGAACAGGGCAGAAATTTGGATTCTTTGCAGGATAATTTTGCCTTTTTATCTTATAAGAAGGTGCCCACACTTTTTTTTTTTTTTTTCAAATAAGCTTTTTACTTTAAAGAAAAGCTCATTTATTTAATTTCTGTTTTAAAGTCCTGTATAACACCGTATTTTTTATGGGTGAGGTAGTCTCCATCCAGGAAAATTATTGCGTGCGGACACAGTACGTAAAATTTGGGTGTGATGTTCGATCTGGACTTTTAAAAACTTTAAAGTGGGCCCCACTTTAATAAATAAAAAAAAAAAATGTATTTCAATTACCCAAATCGAACACTGCACCCAACCTTACTCCACAAACCTTAAGGCTGAGTAGCGCTTGAGGCAGGGAGAAGACAATGCCTGCATGGTTTGCGTTTATCGGAAATTAAGAAGATTTGCTGATGGATCGATATATACAGAAGGAGAAAATATTATGTGAGGTCTTGGCACAGTGGATGATTGTCCTCCAAATTTCTCAAATCTGGATACCGTATGTAAAACTTTCTCGTGGAGAAAAGGTCTCCTAAAACAGTCTTTCTTTTGGCGCAATATGCTGCCAGAATTAATGAAAATTAAAAATTTGTTTGAATTTTAGCCTGAAACACAAGTAGGTAAATCGATTGAGTAACGTGTCCAGTCCTTTATATTATCTTAAAGAACTGTAACATATGAATTACTAATCAATTATTATATTATCCTTATATCAAAGCTAATTATATCACTTTATAATTAATACTGATGAAATGTATGATTGAATCTTTTTGCCTAATTCTTTTCAAGTACATTCAATGGATTTGAATGTGCAAATACTTCAGTAAAAACGAGGTTAATGTTTAGATGTCTTCTTCTCTCCTGAACCTCTCTATGGATCTGTGGCTGAGTAAAACTTAGAATTTTTATCATCTTAAAGAGTTAAAACTACTAATTGGTTTCCACCAGTCACTTTTGATTCTTCAATCAGCTGCATATTTTTAATATAGATACATAAAATTGATTTTCATCAGTTATATGGTAAATTTAAATTGTATTCTCTTGTTTTATTTAAATTCCATAAACGTATTTTTGTATAATGTTATCTATAGATAAAGTTTTAAAAATTATATCATGAAATGCTAAATTGCTTGCTTCCAAATTGACTCTAAATTATTTCAATTGATATGCATGCACAGAAGGTATTCAGAGTTTCAATCATTATGTATGGCTGATTCAAGAAATTCTTTCAAACTCTTTTGCATAGAAAACCTTTATAAACCAACCATATATGGTGAGAAGGCTACATAAGTTTTACACCTAGTCTAAGATTTTTTGTGTAGAAAATTTGAAGTACATAGCTTTTAGTTCTTTTTTGTAAGGTTTTATAGTTTTATTAGGTTGGCATAAAATGGAGGTGAATTTTTCTTAGCTGTTTATTTCAAAATTATATTCCTTAAAGTTATCACCACAACATCAAGAAGATACCCCCATCATTATCAATAAAGAATCATCTTATATCAAACACCACCTCAAGGACATGCAACCTTCATCCCTATAAAGAATCATCTCTACCATTATGTGTTGTCATCCTTGCTTCTTAATTGTCTTATATTTTGCCTTAATGCATTCTCCATTAGGAAGGGGATAAGAAAATTATTAACATATACTAGCATTGGAATGTATTGAAGGTATAAGCGTCGAGAATTTCTGATGCAAAGCCACCAAAAACTTGTAGCAAATTTTAAAAACAATATAACAAATTGATTAAATTTTTACAAGATGCACATGACAAATACCACAAACACTAACGCATCACCAACACATCACAAAATATTTTACACAAATACAACAGGAATTTAGCCTATTTATAAAGATTAAAAGCTGTTGTAAATATTATAAAACCTCAGTTAATTACGTTCTGACGGCTTTGCAATAGTTTTTGTGGCGTAGCTAATTCACTTGTAAGAAGTCTCATAACCTGTGAACTTTTTGATGGAATTTAATTACCGATGGGTTGTCGACCAGTGATATTGTCAAAATAGCTGCAATGAAACTGTGAATAAGCCATTGATTACTACTGATAATATAAATAACAGTTGTAAGTTATCTGATCTTTTGAAAACATGGCCATTGGTTATCGCTCAGGGGGTCGACAGTAATGCAACAATGGTCGGAGTCGTCAAAAAACTATGGAATGAAAACAATTTGTAAGTTGCTCTCAATTGGTTCGTAGGTTGATTCACCAATGGAAACATCCATCGCTTTATTAATAACCCATCAGAAGCCCGTCGGTTAACGTCAGTATATTACCCGACGAATTATTACCATCTGATCATATGATAAAAGAGTGAAATACAATCAAATAAACATGGGAAGCATGAAAAAATAATAATTGAAAACCTTCTTCATTTCATTGCTATTTTCGTAGTTGCAATCGTAACATATACAAATCCAATTATATTTCGCACACTGAAATTTACCTATCCAAGCAATTATTAGACTAAAATCACATTAATGAACATAAAAATTGATAACAATAAATAATGCAATTCTAGTAAAAGAAAGTTGGAGGCAAAATGAACTTAAAAAACTATTTGAATTGTGTAACAATTACTCTTGTGACTTTTATGGGCCGCCTAAGATTTTCTATCCACCCAAGTCTGGTCCGAGTGCCGCTTATGGATACATGCATGGAACTCAGCAGCGTTGGGCTCTCATCCTAGTTGTAAATTCTGTCAAAGTATGGAAATATTTTTTATATATTAACATTACAATACAAGTTAATGTAGAAATTAAATCTACCTAATCTTCTCTTGTACTCAACATGTAGGAGCACCTCACAGTATGCTTGGAGGCCCCCATGTTGACTTACCTAAAATATATATTTTTTTTATTCACACATTTAATGCCTATTTTTATTGATATTACACTTTAATGATACTGCCTTTTGATGTTTTTGGTTGCAAGTATAATAAAGGGAGCAAATGGAGCAAATGAAATGAAAATAGAGCAATTCGGAGTTAGAGGAAGTAAAGCGGCCAAAGTTGACCTACCAGCTAGGCTCCAGGATCTAGTACCTAGGTGCCAGAAGTTAGAGAGATTAGCGCCTACGTGCCAGAGTTTGGAGCCTAGGCACCGNCCAAAGCTGACCTAGCGTCTAGGCTCCAGGATCTAGCACCTAGGTGCCAGAAGTTAGAGAGATTAGCGCCTAAGTGCCAGAGTTTGGAGCCTAGGCACCAGAAGCGGTTTTCAATGTTGGTTCAATAAATGTGGACAAATTTTGAAGGGGTGTTTTAAGTGACTCTTGGTGATTTTGAGAACTCCATTTAAAGAAACTTCTAGAGAGTCTAGGGAGAGCCTTTGGGGGGAGAGAGAGAATGACTTGGAAGTTCTTAGAGGCTTGAAGGACTTTCTTGGTGGCTTGCTTAGATTTGGAGGAGAGGAGAAGAAGTGAGAGATATCTTCTCCACTACAGTTCTAAGTGAGATTCGAGTTGAATTGTAAGGAGAGTGAGTGATTCAAAGGAAGTTAGAAAGATTCCTTGGAAAGGAGTTTAAGATAAGTTGTGTACTTTATTTGTTTTAGTTAATCTTATCTTGTAAACTTATGTTCGTTTATAAATCCATGTGTTATTGTTTCTTCCCTAAGAGAACTGAACAATTTCTTTTGTTATTCTCCCTGCAATGAGGAATAATTATGTGTAGGAATAAAGTTTCGTATAAGTGTTTTTAATTCCATAAATTTTGATGATTTAAACTTCATGCTTAATTTACTTATCGATCTGACCAATTTATTAGTTAAAATCTGTTGTGAACCATAATGACCCGAAAAGGATATCTTTTCCTCAACATAGTAAGAATCACATTTAGTCTATGGATGAGGTTAGAGTCCATGGAGTTCTGTGCAAATAAATAATGAAATAAGTTTTTATGGGCATAAATTGAGGATTTTAGAGTGACAGACTAAAATTTTCAATTTGATCCAGATGTTTGGAACCTAAAGCGAGATAATACCCTTTAGGTGAAGAATATGTGAGAACTCTAGAATGACAGCTCTCAGCCTAACCATATATTTAGAGACTTAACTCTGGATGAGCCCATGTTCTTTATGAACTTGAGAGAGAGGGTAAAGAATATGTATTCTCATATTTAGCACAATACATTAATAATATTTAAAATTATTAGATTTCTACAATGATTATAAACTCATTGCAGGGGGAAGGCTATTTTATATAATTTAAAAATTTATATACATTGTTAGTTTAGAATTGCTTTGTGGTAACCTTACATTTTATTTAGCTTATTATATTATTTTGTATTTAACAGTTTACTTAGCATTTGTATTCTACATTTGCTTAGTATAATTAGCATTCCTTTTAAAATTATGTAGGATTAGTTAATTCACAACATTTCCTAAATAAGTTAAATACAGTTTACAGAAGATTTTACTAAAGTCAAAGTTATAAGAGTTTTGTCTATCCGTGTGGGATCGATGGTTAGGACTCCATTAGAGCCCTATATTACTTGAAACGATACGTATACTTGTGTAGTACCTCTAATGTGTAAGTCATTTTATCAACTTTACATAATATTTAAGTTTGCACACTAGCTGCTTAATATAAATTGGGTCAAGTTTTTTGCTATCTTTCAATACTTAAATATTTAAGTAATTGCAGGTCAGGTCACATGCCTCCACAGTCAGATCGTCGATTTTCTTTAGCATGCTGACTCTTCTTCCAAAAATTTGAAACATCTCAATCCCAGAGAAATGAGCCAAATATATTGTGCTCGAGCCATAAAGGGTGTTGAAGCATCTTCTGTACCTCACTGAACAAGTTGCGAAGACGACCAGTCCCTTTGTGGTAGATGATTTTTACAAATGTGTTTTTCATGCTTAGACCTGTCCATGATAGGTATGGAACATCATACTTACTCCAAAATATCGTTGATAGCGTGAATGTCATATGTACAAGGATAAAATCTCAAAACAAAATATTGTTGTTTTTATATTAAATTTGAAAATATATAGCACTAGTGTCACTAACTTAAAAATCATACATATTTCTTGTAGGCTCAAACTGATAAATGTTTTTCATGCTGCCTGATGCCTCCCCTTGGCAACAATGACATGACCTATTTAAGTAAACAAAGTTGTAGTCAAATTTAGTGATATTGCTTATATGGGTAAGAGGAGAGGGGTATAAACTGGGGTGTGTGGTAAAGTTGACCGCATTAGGGTAAAGTTCTATGTGGATGATTCAACGNATTTGTATTCTACATTTGCTTAGTATAATTAGCATTCCTTTTAAAATTATGTAGGATTAGTTAATTCACAAAATTTTTTTTATCATTTCTTAATAAACTTAATTACAGTTTACGGATGAGTTTACTAAAGTAAACCTTATAAGAGTTTTTTCTATCGGTGTGGGATCGATGGTTAGGACTCCATTAGAGCCCTATATTACTTAAAATTGCTTTGTGGTAACCTTACATTTTATTTAGCTTATTATATTATTTTGTATTTAACAGTTTACTTAGCATTTGTATTCTACATTTGCTTAGTATAATTATCATTCCTTTTAAAATTATGTAGGATTAGTTAATTCACAAAAACTTTTTACCATTTCCTAAATAAGTTAAATACAGTTTACGGAAGATTTTACTAAAGTCAAACTTAAAAGAGTTTTGTCTATCCGTGTGGGATCGATGGTTAGGACTCCATTTGAGCCCTATATTACTTGAAACGATACCTATACTTGTGTAATTCCTTTAATGTGTAAGTCATTTTATCAACTTTACATAATATTTAAGTTTGCACACTAGCTGCTTAATATAAATTGGGTCAAGTTTTTGGCTATCTTTCAAGACTTAAATAATTAAGTAATTGTAGGTCAGGTCACATGCCTCCACAGTCAGATCGTCGATTTTCCTTAGCATGCTGACTCTTCTTCCAAAAATTTGAAACATCTCAATCCCAGAGAAATGAGCCAAATATATTGTGCTCGAGCCATAAAGGGTGTTGAAGCATCTTTTGTACCTCACCGAACAAGTTGCGAAGACGATCAGTCCCTTTGTGGTAGATGATTTTTACAAATGTTTTTCATGCTTAAACCTGTCCATGATAGGTATGGAACATCATACTTACCCCAAAATATTGTTGATAGAGTGAATGTCATATGTACAAGGATAAAATCTCAAAACAAAATATTGTTGTTTTTATATTAAATTTGAAAATATATAGCACTAGTGTCACTAACTTAAAAATCATACATATTTCTTGTAGGCTCAAGCTGATAAATGTTTTTCATGCTGCCTGATGCCTCCCCTTGGCAATAATGACATGACCTATTTAAGTAGACAAAGTTGTAATCAAATTTAGTGATATTGCTTATATGGGTAAGAGGAGAGGGGTGTAAAGTGGGGTGTGTGGTAAAGTTGACCGCATTAGGGTAAAGTTCTATGTGGATGATTCAACCACAACACTATTCATGGTGGAAAACTATAGGGTGTTGCTTGTCTTCATAAATTTGTGGCCACGCCACCTGACAAGGACCTTTCTTTNCCGTATTTTTTATGGGTGAGGTAGTCTCCATCCAGGAAAATTATTGCGTGCGGACACAGTACGTAAAATTTGGGTGTGATGTTCGATCTGGACTTTTAAAAACTTTAAAGTGGGCCCCACTTTAATAAATAAAAAAAAAAAATGTATTTCAATTACCCAAATCGAACACTGCACCCAACCTTACTCCACAAACCTTAAGGCTGAGTAGCGCTTGAGGCAGGGAGAAGACAATGCCTGCATGGTTTGCGTTTATCGGAAATTAAGAAGATTTGCTGATGGATCGATATATACAGAAGGAGAAAATATTATGTGAGGTCTTGGCACAGTGGATGATTGTCCTCCAAATTTCTCAAATCTGGATACCGTATGTAAAACTTTCTCGTGGAGAAAAGGTCTCCTAAAACAGTCTTTCTTTTGGCGCAATATGCTGCCAGAATTAATGAAAATTAAAAATTTGTTTGAATTTTAGCCTGAAACACAAGTAGGTAAATCGATTGAGTAACGTGTCCAGTCCTTTATATTATCTTAAAGAACTGTAACATATGAATTACTAATCAATTATTATATTATCCTTATATCAAAGCTAATTATATCACTTTATAATTAATACTGATGAAATGTATGATTGAATCTTTTTGCCTAATTCTTTTCAAGTACATTCAATGGATTTGAATGTGCAAATACTTCAGTAAAAACGAGGTTAATGTTTAGATGTCTTCTTCTCTCCTGAACCTCTCTATGGATCTGTGGCTGAGTAAAACTTAGAATTTTTATCATCTTAAAGAGTTAAAACTACTAATTGGTTTCCACCAGTCACTTTTGATTCTTCAATCAGCTGCATATTTTTAATATAGATACATAAAATTGATTTTCATCAGTTATATGGTAAATTTAAATTGTATTCTCTTGTTTTATTTAAATTCCATAAACGTATTTTTGTATAATGTTATCTATAGATAAAGTTTTAAAAATTATA
>JXCR01146514.1:48052-58711 GCA_002079205.1 Phalaenopsis hybrid cultivar | reverse complement strand
ACTTTCTGACTTTTGAAAGGTCAAGGGCTTTCCCTAACATTGAAATGGCCAATTTCCTACTAAATTTATAGTTATTTTGTGAAATTATTATAAAAAAATCAAAAAATAAAAAATTAAAAAGAGGAAATTAGGAGGGAAATTTGGGAAATAATATTAAAAATGATGATTTTCACCTTCTAAAATGAAAATTATAAGTCTAAGGGTTAAAATGTAAATTTTTAAAAAATTACACTTTAGGTCAAATTGTTCCCAAATTTTATTTAGTACTTTAAGACACCTTAGGGCCTTAATCTTAAGAGATTAGTAGCATGGTTACCCCTCTAACCATGAAGTTATCCTTAATGACCTAGGTAGGGCCACCATAATTTGAGCCTCAAATTGACTTAAGCATAATCTAGCTTGAACCTAAGTTAAATTAGCTCCGAATTGGATCTAACCCTACTGAAGTAAAGCGTGAGTCTTAATCCAAGTTGACCTCTTCCTTTGGATCTAGCTCACATTAACCCAAATCCTATACCTTATAGGTCTAATCCACTGTAGACCTAACCTAAACCCTAGGCCTAACCTAACTTAGACCTAGTCCAACTTCTTAGGTTTAACCCACCTTAGACCTAACCTAAACCTTAGGTCTAACCTAACCTACTCCTAGTATAACCTTGTAGGTATAACCCATATTAGACCTAACCAAAACCCTAGGTCTAACCTAACTTAGATCTAGCTCAAGCCCTTTAGGTTTAATTAAAATTAGACAAAATTTCAAATGTAGTTTCTAGGTCTAACTTAATTTAGACCTAATTTTAACTTGAACAACCTCTTGGTCTAGCCTAACTTGAATCTAGCCTAAGTCTGACCAAACTAAAACTTAACTAAACTTAGGTCTAAATTAACCTAGACCTAAATCATAACTAAAATGTCCTTAGTTTTAACTCAACTTGGACCTAAATTCACCTTGAGTCACTTTTAGGTCTAACCTACATTAGTCTAACCCACATTAGACATAACTTAAACTTTAAATTTGACCCACATTAGACCTAACCCTAAAATATAGGTCTATCCCACATTTGACCTAACCTAAACCTTAACCCACATTTGNAGACCTAATTTTAACTTGAACAACCTCTTGGTCTAGCCTAACTTGAATCTAGCCTAAGTCTGACCAAACTAAGACTTAACTAAACTTAGGTCTAAATTAACCAAGACCTAAATCATAACTAAAATGTCCTTAGGTTTAACTCAACTTGGACCTAAATTCACCTTGAGTCACTTTTAGGTCTAACCTACATTAGTCTAACCCACATTAGACATAACTTAAACTTTAAATTTGACCCACATTAGACCTAACCCTAAAGTATAGGTCTATCCCACATTTGACCTAACCTAAACTTTAACCCACATTTTACCTAACCAAAATTTTAGGTCTAAACCACATTAGACCTAACCAAAATTGTAGGTCTAATCCACATTAGAACTAACCCTAAACATTTTGTCAAAAGCCACATTAGATCTAACCTAAATGTAATGTCTAACCCACATTAGACCTAACCCTAAACTAAAGGTCTTACACACATTAGACCTAATGATCCCGACTGTTTATATGTNCACATTAGACCTAACCCTAAACTAAAGGTCTTACACACATTAGACCTAATGATCCCGACTGTTTATATGCAATAGTATAACAATGTATGCAATTTATATTCTTTACTTATCTTTATTATTTTGCAACAACACCAAAATCTTGATCCTGAGAAAATAAGAATTTAACTTTTTAATTTAAATATATATTGAGATACTACGCAAGTATACGTATTGTTATCAAGTAATATAGAACTTTTTTTATTAAGTCTCGTGAATCGAACCCACAGGGAGTGTTCGCAATATTCACTTCTAAATAACAAACTTTCTATTTCAAAAAGACTATTACTTAAACTATAGATATTTTTACNGTAATATAGAACTTTTTTTATTAAGTCTCGTGAATCGAACCCACAGGGAGTGTTCGCAATATTCACTTCTAAGTAACAAACTTTCTATTTCAAAAAGACAATTACTTAAACTATAGATATTTTTATAGTAATTAAAATTCAATTCTTTTCGTCATTTTTGATATTTTGACAAAATAGAAACAACTTCTAAATATAACTTGAGTTTATATAAAGAAAAGAACTAAATATGAAATATCTTTCTCCTTATCATGAATCAATAATAAGTATCAGAAATCTATTGTGGAAGTATTCAAGCTATATTGTGCCAATTAGAAGCAACATTATTCTTTACCCTTATNTATTTTGACAAAATAGAAACAACTTCTAAATATAACTTGAGTTTATATAAAAGAAAAGAACTAAATATGAAATATCTTTCTCCTTATTATGAATTAATAATAAGTATAAAAAATCTATTGTGGAAGTATTCAAGCTATATTGTGCCAATTAGAAGCAAGATTATTCTTTACCCTTACTAGAGATGCTATAAAGAACATTACTAAATTAAAGTTTGAATAGTTCTAAAAACCGGGTAAGCATGGAAGATACCAGCTCTCACTCTAGAGTTCCCTTGATTTCCTCCACCTGGAGGCTAACATCTTGTATCAGAAACTAAAACAATAAACTAAGTTGGGGGATTTAGCCTGTCACTCTAAAGTCCTCTAACTCTACACCCTTCAAAGATTCTTTCCCTATTTATTTGCACAAAATCATATGAATTACATTCTCATTTATACAACCTCATGTGATTCTTTCCAATTGTTGAATGAGAAAATACCAACCCGGATCTTACATGATCTCACAACAAATTTTTACATCTAGATGGGTCGATCAAAAAGTAAATGAAGTACATGGAATAAAATCATCACAACTTCTTCCAACATTAAAGATTAATACTCTTCACAACTTCCATCCAACAATTTAATTACTTATCATTTTAAGGATAAAGATAAAAGAAACTACTCAGAATCCATGGAGAAAGCAACACCACAATTTAGTTTAAAAGTAGAAATCATTATCATGCCAATAAGAAGTCTCGATTAAAATCAAAAGTAGTTTAAAAACAAAGATAAAAAANTTTAATTACTTATCATTTTAAGGATAAAGATAAAAGAAACTACTCAGAATCCATGGAGAAAGCAACACCACACTTTAGTTTAAAAGTAGAAATCATTGTCATACCAATAAGAAGTCTCGATTAAAATCAAAAGTAGTTTAAAAACAAAGATAAAAACTTATCTCAAATCCTCCACCAAACTTTGAAGTTCTTTTGAATATCTTCTCTCTTACAACACTCTTAACTCTCACGATAAAACTAAAAATAAAAAAGATATAGTAAATTTGTGGTGCCTGGAAAATCTCTCCAAAAGTTCCTCCACGAACTATTTCAAGAACTTCTCAGGACTCCCCCCATTTTTCTCTCAAGTTCCTTCTTTTATAAATTTCCAGGAGGTGTCTTGTTATTTCTTCAAAATGTTTCCTAATTCAATTTATTTTCCATGGGATGTCTCCTTTCATAAGTATTTTAACCATATTTTTGTTTCTTGTGGTCATAACCACCCTCTTTAGCCAATAGATACCTCAAATGTCCCTTCAAAATTCGGCAAAATGAATTAAACCATCAAATAACTGCCTATGGTGCTTAAGCGTGGGGTCTCTGACACTTAGGTGTGGCCTTCTATGTTTCACCGGTGCTTAGGCGTCAAAACACTTTTGCACCTTTTTTGCATTTTTGCTCCAAATTTGATCCTTTTTCATTTCTTTTAGCATTTTTTCACCTTTTTACTTGTACCTGAAAGAAAAACACACAAATATCTTCCATTAAAACACAATATCTCAAAAATAGGTGTAGAAATGTGTATAAAAACCCTATATATTTTAGGTGTATCAAAATCCCCCAAACTTAAAATGTTACTTGTCTTCAAGTGACACTTCAATCTTTAAGTACTAAATAAGTATGATATGTATATGAGTTTCTTTAAAAGTTACTAAAATTTAGATTTAGAAATATTGTAGTCCAATTTAGAAAAAAATATTTAGTAAATGAGACCAACTTAAAATTTAGTNTATAGTAGTCCAATTTAGAAAAAATATTTAGTAAATGAGACCAACTTAAAGTTTAGTAATTTTTAATGTTAAAAAATATGAAAATATGAGTTCTTATCTAATTCAGAAATATTGTAGATTTTTCAAATATAGAATTTAATCCTTAAATTATCTCCGCTTAAAAAAAGTTTATTAAGAATAATTTTACTTACTATATTATATCCTTAAACTTAAGAGTTTCTTAAGTCTTATACTTTAAAAAGATTAAATATGGAACCAATTTTTGATTAGGCACTAATCCTCAAGCTTCTCCTCCCTTATTTTTTTTCTTTTTCTTTTTATTTTTTCTTTTTTTCTTTTTCTTTTTCTTTTTCTTTTCTTGTTATTTTTTAAGCAAGGATTACTATATTTGGATAGACCTTTAATAATTATGAATTCCACTTCTCCTTTCTTAAAGCAAAGTCCTGATATAAATCTTTTACTTATAAATATAATAATAGTTTTAAAAATTATTTTTGATAAAAGAAATTTAAGTATTAAAAATAAAAGTCTAAATTTCTAAACTTTTCAAAAATATAATTTTTCTTACTAAAGATAGTTTCACTATATTTAACATTTCTACACTACAAATTTTTAACTGAAAGTTTTTCTTCATTATTATGAATTTTAATTAAATCTTCTTACTCATTTATATAATCAAATTTTACTTCCCTAATATAACTTCATAGACTTGATCATTTTTGTTTTCAAATCAAATTCACTTGTAGCACATTTGAGAATAAATAAAATTCAAGTTTTGAAAATATTTTTTATTCCACCCCCCCCACCCCCAAACTTAGATTTTTGACAATATTGAACAGTTTAGCAATAGATACTTATAAGCAGAAAAAAAATTGAAATAAAATGCTTACAGAAATTTTTATACCCTAATTATACAAGTATAAAAATAAACATCGGAGTAAAATTAATTTTTTTATCAGTTTTCTATCATTTTAATTTTAATTCAATTTGGAAAGATTCATTAGACTTCTAAGTAGTAGGTATAGACATTAAAATAAACAAACACACTAACTTTAATTTCATGGTCTAAACATAAAAACAAAGACAATACCAAGATAAAAGAAAAATACAGGGTAACGATTTTCTGAAATTAAAGTTTAAAATTAAAGCTAGCAAGATTTTCAACTTTTCAAAAGACATAGAACTAAGTTCAATCCTAACTAACTAAACCACATTACTCAACACACAAAAACAATTACTACCCTAGAACTTAAAACAAAATACCAACAAAAAACAAACATCACAATAACAATTAAACAAAAAATCCAACACATCACGTAGTCCAAGCAAGTACACAGATTCAAATGTCTCAAGTTCACACCACGTAGTCTATCACATATTACAAATATAAAAATAACTTAGTCTTCATCCTCATCATCTGAATTTCCGTTGTTCCAGACACCATAGGCACATAATCAAGATATATTGGATATGAAGGAAATTCTAGTCCTTGGTTACCCCTAATGAGGCTTTCCAAAGATGAGTGAAATTTATCCTCTTAATCACTATGCCTTCTAGCATAACCATCAATATGTTTTACAAAATGCTTTAGATTTTGAACCTTATATGCAGTACAATTAATATTATCCATCATCCTCTGCAATAATTGATCCTAAGATTTAGTAAACTAACCTCTAGAAGTAGATGCTCGCGAGGTGGATGGTCTCGATGTAGAAGCAGCAGAGGTGGATGCATCAGACGTCGACATTCCATAACTTCTTGAAAATCCTCCTCTCCAACCAAAAATAAAGTGCTCGGAATACGATTTCACATTTACACTTGTAATTGGATTTAGAGGTAGCAACACTTCTTCTCAACTATCATATCTCACGCCAGCCTGCTCACACAAAGCATAGATCAAGGAAGCAAATACTAGACCTGTAGTAGTAGCAGTAGTGGTAGAACTAATGATAGTTTGATTAATCAAAGCTCTAATATTGATAAGCTTGCCTTCCTGAATACAATAATTCAACGTTGCTCTCTCCCTCATAACTTCACTAAGATGATTTGTCGGTAACAGATGAGCTGAAATAAAGTAGTTCCACTCCTTCGATGGCGCACTTTAATTTGAAGTGGAAAGTTCTCATTTGTAATTTTCCAGTGTCCCCTTCCAACAGTCAAATATGAAATAATCTTGTCGAGTTCCGTCTCAGTCGAAATATAGTTCGCATAAAAACATAAAGTATCAGGCAATAAATGGTAGAACATATTGATTACCTCCGGTGAAAAATTTATCAAATCCTCTTCCGCCTCAGAAAGGTTTGCATAAAACTCTCATACTACAAATATCACAGCCAAAGCAGAAAAACAACATAATCGTTCCCATTGTCGGTGAGCAATAAAATCTTTTACGAATCCACCGGGATTTTTAAAACACTTCTGAGGAATCAATTTTCATGATTGTAGAGTGTCACTATATCTGTCCTGAGCTTTTGAACTCACAAATTTGCTCGAATCAAAGTGGGTCTTTCCCTTACTCCTCTTCATTCTTGGGGCCATTCTACAAATTTCACAAAATTTAATAATAACTTCAAAAATCAAGTCTAATCTACTAAACTTAACTTCTATAAGCATAAAATACACTTTCTATGCAATTTCTATAGATTTTTCTTCACGTTTCACCATGAATAGTGATTTTAGGGTTTTTCCAAATGTACTCCAAATACATGGTGAAAATCCAAAATTGCTACATAGAAGTGATGCTCTTACCGTAAGAAATCTAAATCTAGCAAAGTTGGCTCAAATCCACCAAGAAATCACCATGAAAAGGTTTGCCCTAACTTCAAAATCACAAACTTGAGAGGAAGAAGACAATGACAGGAGTAAAAATGGTGAGTTTTGATGTTATTTTTCACCTTTAATAGTTCGTAAACTGGCGCTTAAGCACAGATAAGTGGCGCTTAGGCACCTACCTCTCAGGTTACATAGCGNTTATTCCCCCCCCCCCACCCCACCCCCAAACTTAGAGTTTTGACAATATTGAACAGTTTAGCAGTAGATACATATAAGCAGAAAAAAAATTGAAATAAAATGCTTACAAAAAATTTTATACCATAATTATACAAGTATAAAACTAAACATCGGAGTAAAATTAATTTTTTTTATCAATTTTCTATAATTTTAATTTTAATTCAATTTGGAAAGATTCATTAGACTTCTAAGTAGTAGGTATAGACATAAAAATAAACAAACACACTAACTTTAATTTCATGGTCTAAACATAAAAATAAAGACACTACCAAGATAAAAGAAAAATACAGGGTAACGATTTTCTGAAATTAAAGTTTAAAATTAAAGCTAGCAAGATTTTCAACTTTTCAAAAGACATAGAACTAAGTTCAATCCTAACTAACTAAGCCACATTACTCAACACACAAAAACAATTACTACCCTAGAACTTAAAACAAAATACTAACAAAACACAAACATCACAATAATAATTAAACAAAAAATCCAACACATCACGTAGTCCAAGCAAGTACACAGATTCAAATTTCTCAAGTTCACACCACGTAGTCTATCACATATTACAAATATAAAAATAACTTAGTCCTCGTCCTCATCATCTGAATTACCGCTGTTCCAGACACCATAGGCACATAATCAGGATATATTGGATATGAAGGAAATTCTAGTCCTTGGTTACCCCTAATGAGGCTTTCCAAAGATGAGTGAAATTTATCCTCTTAATCACTATGCCTTCTAGCATAACCATCAATATGTTTTACAAAATGCTTTAGATTTTGAACCTTATATGCAGTACAATTAATATTATCCATCATCCTCTGCAATAATTGATCCTGAGATTTAGTAGACTAACCTCTAGAAGTAGATACTCGCGAGGTGGATGGTCTCGATGTAGAAGCAGCAGAGGGGGATGCATCAGACGTCCTCCTCTCCAACCAAAAATAAAGTGCTCGGAATACGATTTCACATTTACACTTATAATTGGATTTAGAGGTAGCAGCACTTCTTCTCAACTATCATATCTCACGCCAGCCTGCTCACACAAAGCAAAGATCAAGGAAGCAAATATTAGACCTGTAGTAGTAGCAGTAGTGGCAGAACTAATGATAGTTTGATAAATCAAAGCTCTAATATTTATAAGCTTTCCTTCTTGAATACAATAATTCAACGTTGCTCTCTCCCTCATAACTTCACTAAGATGATTTGTCAGTAACAGATGAGCTGAAATAAAGTAGTTCCACTCCTTCGATGGTGCACTTTAATTTGAAGTGGAAAGTTCTCATTTGTAATTTCCAGAGTCCCCTTCCAACAGTCAAATATGAAATAATCTTGTCGAGTTCCATCTCAGTCGAAATATAGTTCGCATAAAAACATAAAGTATCAGGCATTAAATGGTAGAACATATTGATTACCTCCGGTGAAAAATTTATCAAATCCTCTTCTGCCTCAGAAAGGTTTGCATAAAACTCTCGTACTACAAATATCCCAGCCAAAGCAGAAAAACAACATAATCGTTCCCATTATCGATGAACAATCAAATCTTTTACGAATCCACCGGGATTTTTAAAACACTTCTCAGGAATCAATTTTCGTGATTTTAGAGTGTCACTATATCTGTCCTGAGCTTTTGAACTCACAAACTTGCTCGAATCAAAGTGGGTCTTTCCCTTACTCCTCTTCATTCTTGGGGCCATTCTACAAATTTCACAAAATTTAATAATAACTTCAAAAATCAAGTCTAATCTACTAAACTTAACTTCTATAAGCATAAACTACACTCTTATGCAATTTCTATAGATTTTTCTTCACGTTTCACCATGAATAGTGATTTTAGGGTTTTTCCAAATGTACTCCAAATACATGGTGAAAATCCAAAATTGCTACATAGAAGTGATGCTCTTACCGTAAGAAATCTAAATCTAGCAAAGTTGGCTCAAATCCACTAAGAAATCACCATGAAAAGGTTTGCCCTAACTTCAAAATCACAAACTTGAGAGGAAGAAGACAATGACAGGAGTAAAAATGGTGAGTTTTGGTGTTATTTTTCACCTTTAATAGTTCGTAAACTGGCGCTTAAGCACGGATAAGTGGCGCTTAGGCACCTACCTCTCGGGTTACATAGCACTCAATCGCGAGAATGTGGCGCTTAAGCACCAGTGCATGATTTTTGATATTTTTGAATATAAGTAAAATTCACTATTAGCCTAAATATACCACCCTTAAATGGTCTTACAACACTTAAATGACTATTTTCCTCTCCTCTAACTCTTCTCTCTCTCAAAATTCTCCAATAATACTAATTAGATTCGAGGCTAAAATAACACAAGTTTTCACACAAACAAACACATANCTAAAGATAGAAATCTTTGGATAATCAGATCTTTTCATTGTTTATATAAAAATGGGTCATCCCAAAAATAAGTCTTAGCTTTAGATATAAATTTCCTCTTCTGTTGGTATGCGTTCAATAGGGTATAATATCACTTACAAGAAAGCTCTACTTTAGATAATCAGATCCTTTCAGGGATTGTTGTCAATTCTTTTTTTTTTTCATTTTCAAGTAAAGATTACTATATCTAGATAGCCTTTAATAATTTTAAACATCACTTTTCTTTCCCTAAATTTGAAACTCAAAGCATTCCTTTTTCTTATAAGTATTTCATAGCTTTTATATCATTGAGCCCCAATCTTTTCTTCTCAAATGAATTTCTAAGATTCATAATATTTCAAAATATAGTTTTCTTTACTTTAAATATTTAAATATAGGCTCATTCTCTTATACTAAATATCTTAATCCATAAAATTAATTTTTCTTACGAAAATATTCCTTTAAATCTATCATAATATTTAAATATCTACAAATTATAGTTATTTGAATTAAATTCACTACAAAAAATCATATTAATAATTTTTTAAAAATATTTAAATTGAGAACATATAATAGTTAATATTGTTCTTCCCTCCCCCAAACTTAGGTTTTTCAATATAAAATCATACAAGTGGAAAGAAAAATTCTAAATATAAATCATACCTCAGTACTCAGGCATTTTCATCTTTCTGAAATTTTTGCAGTTCCTTCTCAAAGTTTTTTGCTTTAACTGGTCTGTAATATTAGGAGCTTTCTATACATATAAATCATTAGAGAATTTGCTGATTAATGAAATTTTTAAATAAGTGCNCTAAATATAAATACTAAACAAACATACTTAATTGAAGACATAAAATACATAAACAATAAAAACAAGATTTAACACAAACACATATAAACAACGACTCCTAACAAACAAACTCTAACATAGAAATTAATTCCATTCTTCATTTATTGGAACAAATTCCTATCTTTCATTAGTCTCTCATTGGGCATTCGAAATATAGAGTTGATAAAACGAACGGTGGTGACGAGCTCTAGTACAATCTTCTTCAATCCATTTTTGCTTAAGAAACATCGCCTTATCCGCTTCTTCTATATAATTAATATGGTTAAATTTCATTTTTAATTGCCATCCAATATGCTCTAGATGTACATTAACTTCATTTACCTTTGTCTCAAGTAAAGCCATGCTAGTTTCAATTTTGTTGATCTTTTTCACTATTCCTTCAA
>JXCR01146514.1:19083-47115 GCA_002079205.1 Phalaenopsis hybrid cultivar | reverse complement strand
ATTTTATGCTTAATCTCAACTATACTGAGATCTAAAAGCAAAATTTGAAAGTAAAACAAACGCATAAGTTCAAATCAAATCACACACATAGATATATAGGTAGTAAAGAAAATCTACTACTCCTCCGATTCAGTGCTTGTTTCTCCTCTGATATCACCCATCGATTGACATGAACGAAGAAGTTATAGAAGGGTTGGTATGGGAATTCTCAGTAGAGTCCTCTTCTATCAATCCCAATTTTCTAATCAATCGTATCAAACTTCCTTCGATATGTCTAGAGTGATCAAAATGCTCTTTCATCCTCCAGTCTAGATGATCAAAAAAATCAGAGATATTGTTAATTGCATTCATAACATTTTGTACCTCTTTCTTCAATTTATTGGTTCTACGCAAGATCACTACTGTCCTGTCCGGAACTAGAGGCTGAATATGAAGTGAATTCTGAGACCATTGATCCATAATAATAGTCATATCATTCTCATCTTCATTGTTTGGGAACTTCTGGGTTGGGTCCAAAGGCTTCCAAGGTAGAAGTACCATTTCCTAATTCTCATAAAATACTTGGAACTGACTGCTAAAAAGATTATTGAAGGATGTCCAAGCCCATAAGTTGATCCATGAACGATCAGGCACAAAACAGACTTCACAATTATCAATCCAATATCAATCGACATTCCCATTTGAATACAGTAATTCAGAATAGTACTTTCTTTAGTAACTTTATCGATCCTCATTCTCGGTAATAGTTTTTTAGAAATGAAGAAATTCCAGTGTTTAGAAACGGGGTTTAGAAGTGTAGCAGAGAAACTAACATACTCGTTTTCTCTTATTTCCTAATCTTCAGTCTCGTCTATAAAAAATTGGTAGATTTCATTCATCAGATTTTTTGTTGGGACAAAGTTGGAATAATTGGAGATAGGAACATTCTCAGTCATATATAACTCATTAATCCGTGCAGGAATAAAAGTTATCCATCTGCCTCACACATAGATGACTCCCTGGCTGATTCATGCAAATTAGCATAAAACTCCTTCACCACAGAAACAACTACGGCAGCAATAGTGTAGCACAACACTTCCCATCGTTGTTGCACAATCATCTCTTCAATTACTGTTAAAGGATTGTTTAATCCTCTATTCACAAATCCTCTTTCTTTGATTAATCTCCTCTTTGACAGCACTTTGTTGAAGATTCGTTGCGCCTCAGAACTAATGAACTTTCTCCAGTTGAACACTCAAAATCTAGGGTTTTCAGTGGAAATGAAAGCCATAGGGATAAATGTGCGTGAGTTTCAATTCATTTTTGGGTAATATGAATTTAAGAACCAAGTTTGAAAGTTTATAGGGAGTAAATCTTGCCTAAAACTGCAAAAAACTGACATTTCAAACTCTGGAAACCGTCATCTCGCCGTTCACGCTGGCAGGGCATTGATGGCGCTGTTGGAAAGCCTTGAGAATTAATTGTCTGGGCTCTTGGAAAAAACCCGTCGTCAGCGCCCAAGGGAAAAATTTCACAGTTTCGCTCTTGTCCGAATGCGTTCCAATTTTCTCCATGGATCCAATTTTTATGATGATTTAAGAGTAAATACGAGTAGTAGAGTTCAATACTACGAGAAACTAATGATAATTTCAAACAAAAACACTATATTCTTCATAAACATAAAAAATAAAGATAACTATGGGTTGCCTCTCATAAAGTGCTTGGTTTAACGTCGTCAGCCCGACCTATTCAGATATTATTCAGGTTGACTGACTCTTAAACNAAAGTACATCAATCACTATCATATATCAAAATCCCATACTATATCCTCGTCTCCCTGGTCAGCGGGTGGATTGGGTTGATACTGGGTATAACGGGGGCATTCAGGAAAAGTAACATTAGGTTCACCTCTGTAGTGTCGGGCCTGAGCTTCTTACTAAGCTATCTCAAAGTCAGAATGCCTCAGAAGGTACTCACTATCATAATCATGTCTACGTTCTAATGCCCTAGTTCTTTTATTTATTTTCTCTATACTCTTCCGCTAAAAGGTTAACTCATTCATTAAATCTTGAAAGGTAGGGGAACTAGAGGAAGGAAAGTCATAATTAGTAGAGGGGATATCTCTGCCAGTAGAAGGTTCTTTATTCCTACTCCCAGATCTCCATCCTTCAAGGGATTCATAAGTTTTTAAATTAGCTTTACTAATGGGTTTCATAGGGTAAACCCATTCTTCATCATCTCCAGCTTCAACTCCAGAAAGTTGGCAAAGTGCATAAATGAGGCCAGGATGTCCCAAACCTCCACTTAATTCACTCCTTGCTGTGGTCAAAATATTCTTATAAATAATTCTCCCCACATTTATAGTCTAATTATTTTGAAAACAGAAATTTAGAATAGCTCTATCTCTTGTTACCTCACTATGATGATAGGTAGGTAACATAGTAGAGGAAATAAAATAGTGCCTCACTTTAGATGTGACATCCAACATGGAAGCAGAAAAATTTATCTATTCTCACTGCTTTATCATCCATGTCCCTTTCTCATTGTTAAGAAAGTTAATGACATCATTCAGCGGGCCTTCTATTGTACTGAAGGTTTCATAATTGCAGATATAGTAGTTTGGGACTTCATAAAATGAGTTAATTCAGGCGATACTAACTCAACAGAAAACCCTCTTACTCGAACGGTTCCGTCCTCAGAATAGAATGCATTGGCATATAATTCTTTCACAACATCCACAGCAGCCTTATCACTGGTATAACAGAAATTTTCCCACCTCCGTTCAGTATTAACTCGTTTGACTTCTCCTCCCGAACTCTCAAAAACACGATCTGGTATACATTTCTTCTCTTGAAATATTGAAGTAAATCTCGACTAAAACCTTCACATTGATGAAGCGAGACTCGTCAAACACAAGATGCCTCTTTTGTCGCGGAGCCATTTCCATCTAATCAAAATTATAAAAAAAATTCCGAAATACACTTCAAATACTCAAATAATAGCTTCCAAGAGTGACTCTAAGAGTTCAAAACTAATATCCATGAATTTCTTCCAAATATTTTCTCCACATTCTCAAATTTTTTTGGATCTCCTCAATGCGGAAGAAATTCAAGGTGAAAATCAAATATTTTTATTTTGGAGTGAAGCTCTTACCGAGAGATGATAAAATCCGGAGTCTAAACGCTTTGAAATCACCCCAAATCCAAGATCTTCAAGCCCTAGATCAAATTTTTTTTTTTAGGAGGAAGGGGATGATGAATAGTGGCGGTTGACTGGTCAAAATTGCCGTTAAAAGTGTATTTTTGGTATCTCACCGTTGGTGGGTTCGTCAGCGCCGTCAGCGAGCTCTATTGAGTTAAATAGCCTAAGTCTCGGGAAAAAACCGCCATCAGCGGCGTCAATGGCGTCATCGGCGAGATTTTCAAAATTAGTTCAATTCTAGATTTTCGTGATTTTGATCAATTTCAAGCCTCGTCGACATTCGTTCAATTATTCTAGACATAAATTTAAGTGATTAAATGATTTACTAACACAAATAAACATTCACAGACAAAACATTACAATTATATATAATCTAGAACGTTTTGAACAACACACATAAGTTTGATATTTTCTCAACCTTAAGACATCAATTCAGCGTCGCAATCCAAGCCACAACACTCTAAATGCTGAAAACAAATATTTTATGCTTAATCTCAACTATACTGAGATCTAAAAGCAAAATTTGAAAGTAAAACAAACGCATAAGTTCAAATCAAATCACACACATAGATATATAGGTAGTAAAGAAAATCTACTACTCCTCCGATTCAGTGCTTGTTTCTCCTCTGATATCACCCATCGATTGACATGAACGAAGAAGTTATAGAAGGGTTGGTATGGGAATTCTCAGTAGAGTCCTCTTCTATCAATCCCAATTTTCTAATCAATCGTATCAAACTTCCTTCGATATGTCTAGAGTGATCAAAATGCTCTTTCATCCTCCAGTCTAGATGATCAAAAAAATCAGAGATATTGTTAATTGCATTCATAACATTTTGTACCTCTTTCTTCAATTTATTGGTTCTACGCAAGATCACTACTGTCCTGTCCGGAACTAGAGGCTGAATATGAAGTGAATTCTGAGACCATTGATCCATAATAATAGTCATATCATTCTCATCTTCATTGTTTGGGAACTTCTGGGTTGGGTCCAAAGGCTTCCAAGGTAGAAGTACCATTTCCTAATTCTCATAAAATACTTGGAACTGACTGCTAAAAAGATTATTGAAGGATGTCCAAGCCCATAAGTTGATCCATGAACGATCAGGCACAAAACAGACTTCACAATTATCAATCCAATATCAATCGACATTCCCATTTGAATACAGTAATTCAGAATAGTACTTTCTTTAGTAACTTTATCGATCCTCATTCTCGGTAATAGTTTTTTAGAAATGAAGAAATTCCAGTGTTTAGAAACGGGGTTTAGAAGTGTAGCAGAGAAACTAACATACTCGTTTTCTCTTATTTCCTAATCTTCAGTCTCGTCTATAAAAAATTGGTAGATTTCATTCATCAGATTTTTTGTTGGGACAAAGTTGGAATAATTGGAGATAGGAACATTCTCAGTCATATATAACTCATTAATCCGTGCAGGAATAAAAGTTATCCATCTGCCTCACACATAGATGACTCCCTGGCTGATTCATGCAAATTAGCATAAAACTCCTTCACCACAGAAACAACTACGGCAGCAATAGTGTAGCACAACACTTCCCATCGTTGTTGCACAATCATCTCTTCAATTACTGTCAAAGGATTGTTTAATCCTCTATTCACAAATCCTCTTTCTTTGATTAATCTCCTCTTTGACAGCACTTTGTTGAAGATTCGTTGCGCCTCAGAACTAATGAACTTTCTCCAGTTGAACACTCAAAATCTAGGGTTTTCAGTGGAAATGAAAGCCATAGGGATAAATGTGCGTGAGTTTCAATTCATTTTTGGGTAATATGAATTTAAGAACCAAGTTTGAAAGTTTATAGGGAGTAAATCTTGCCTAAAACTGCAAAAAACTGACATTTCAAACTCTGGAAACCGTCATCTCGCCGTTCACGCTGGCAGGGCATTGATGGCGCTGTTGGAAAGCCTTGAGAATTAATTGTCTGGGCTCTTGGAAAAAACCCGTCGTCAGCGCCCAAGGGAAAAATTTCACAGTTTCGCTCTTGTCCGAATGCGTTCCAATTTTCTCCATGGATCCAATTTTTATGATGATTTAAGAGTAAATACGAGTAGTAGAGTTCAATACTACGAGAAACTAATGATAATTTCAAACAAAAACACTATATTCTTCATAAACATAAAAAATAAAGATAACTATGGGTTGCCTCTCATAAAGTGCTTGGTTTAACGTCGTCAGCCCGACCTATTCAGATATTATTCAGGTTGACTGACTCTTAAACCCTCTTTAAAATTTGGTCTATTACCCTCAAAATATGACTTTAATCTGTGTTTATTTACTTTAAATCTTTTCCCAATCTTTGGATCTTCAATTTCACCAGCTCCGTAAGTATAAACTCGAGTAACAGTAAAGGGTCCTAACCAATGAGACTTCAATTTCCCAGGGAATAACTTTTACCATGTATTGTAAAGCAAAACTTCTTGTCCTGGTTCAAAGTTCTTCTGGTTAATCTTCCGATCATTCCATAACTTTAGTTTCTCCTTATAAATTCTATCGTTATCATAAGATTCAGTTCTTAATTCTTCCAATTCATTCATTTGTAACAATCTCTTCTCACTAGCATCTTTCAAATTATAATTGAATTCTTTAATCACCTAATATGCTTTATGCTCCAATTCTACTCTTAAGTGACAAGTCTTTCTAAAAATCAACCTGTAAGGAGTCATTCCAATAGAAGTTTTATAAGTAGTCATGTAAACCCATAATGCAGTATCCAGTCTAGTAGACCAATCTACTATACTAGGGTTTACAGTCTTCTCCAGTATTTGCTTAATCTTTCTATTAGAAACTTCAGCTAACCCACTGGTCTGAAGGTGATAGAAAGTAGAGATTCTATGAATAACATTAAACTTTTCTACCAATATCTAAATGTATTTATTCCTGAAATGGGATCCTCCGTTAGTGATAATCACTCTCGGCATTCCGTATCTAGTGAAAATGTTTTTCATTAAAAATTTTAAAACACTTTTAGAGTCACAACTAGGTAAAGCTTGTGCTTCAATCCATTTTGAAACATAGTCTACTGTAACTTATATGTATAAGTTTCCAGATGAAGGAATAAATTGTCCCATGAAATTCAATCCCCAAACATCAAAGATCTCAATTTCTAACATGAAATTCAGAGGCATTTCATTTCTTTTAGATATATTGCCTACTCATTGGCATCGATCACAAGTTTTATGTATCTGCAAACATCTCTAAAGAGAGTAGGCCAATAAAATCCAGCTTGTAAAATTTTCTAAGCAGTTTTATGAGTTCCAAAATGTCTTCCAAATTTAGATTCATGACATTTTTGAATAATTAGTTCAGTTTTTCAATAGATACACATATTCTCATAATAAGATACTTACATTGTTTATATAAATAATGCTTGTCCCAAAAATATGCTTTCGTATCATAGATAAATTTTTTTTATTGTTGCAATGTCAGCATAGGTGGCAAAATATCACTTACTAATTAATAATATCAGCATACCATGGTATTTTCCACTCATTAATATTATAGAGTTGTTCATCTGAGAAACCGTCAGTAATTTCATTGTCGGTGTCAGATAATTCATGATATTCTAATCTCGACAAATGACCAACAATTTGATTATCAGTTCCCTTTCTATCAATAACCACAAAATCAAATTCTTGCATCAAAAGTATCCATCTAATTAACCTTGGTTTGACATCCTTCTTTTGCATTAGATATTTAATAGCAGAGTGATCAGTGTGCACAATGCATTTAGTCCCAGTTAAATAAGATCTAAATTTGTCAAAAACATACACAATAACTAATAACTCTTTTTCAGTAACAGTGTAGTTAATTTGAGCATCGTTAAGAGTTTTACTCGCGTAGTATATAACTTTAAAAATCTTATCTTACCTTTGTTAATTGCATCATTAAGAGTTTTACTAGCGTCGTATATAACTTTAAAAATCTTTTCATACCTTTGTCCAAGGCAGCCTCAATAGCATAATCACTAGCATCGCACATCAGTTCGAATGGTTTCTCCCAGTTAGGTGAAACTATTATAGGGGATGTGATTAGTTTTTCTTTTAATAACTCAAAGGCATCTAAACAATTTTCAGTACTCTCAAATTTATTGTCCTTTTCTAAAAGTTGGCATAGAGGTTTGGTAATTTTTAAAAAATCTTTAATATAATGTTTGTAAAAATCAACATGCNCTTTTCTAAAAGTTGGCATAGAGGTTTGGTAATTTTTAAAAAATCTTTAATATAATGCCTGTAAAAACCAACATGTCTAAGAAAACTTCTAACCCATCTTACATTAGTAGGAGGTGTTATTTTAGATATAGCTTGAATTTTTGCAGGGTCTACTTCCATACGTAAGAGGTGTTAATTTAGATATAACTTGAATTTTTGCAGGGTATTCTTCCATACCATTTTCGTTACATTAGTAGGAGGTACTAATTTAGATATAACTTGAATTTTTGCAGGGTATGCTTCCATATCATTGAGGTGTTAGTTTAGATATGACTTGAATTTTCGTAGGGTCTGCTTCCATACCATCTTCCAAACCACAATTCCTCCTAAAATTGACATTTCTCCCAATTTAGAACTAAATTAGTTCTTTCGCATAACTCCAAAACTTTTTCAAGATAATTTAAGCATGCGTCAAATGATGTTCGAAATATAGAGAAATCATCCATAAAAACTTCTATTCCGTCATCAATTAACTTACTAAATATAGATATCATACATCTCTGGAATGTTGCAGGTGGGTTACATAATCCGAAAGACATTCTTCAAAAAGCAAAAGTTCCAAAAGGACAAGTAAATGTTGTCTTTTTCTTGATCCTTAGGATTAATGGAAATTTGATGGTAGCCAGTATATCCATCTAAAATACAAAAATATTTGTGCCCAACATGTCTATCCACTATTTTGTCTAAAAATGGTAAAGGGAAGTGATCTTTCCTAGTGGCAGTGTTTAAGGGTCATTCACAAGTATAAAAGTCTATCCCTATGGAGTTGTTAATATTAAAGATCCCGTGATTGGAAATGTATTTAAAGTGAATGGGCACAAACTGAAATCATATTTTGATGATCAAAGACAAGTTTTTAAAGAGACTGTAATGTTGGGTCACCTAGAGTAATGACTGGGAATGTCAAGCTAATGACATTAAACCAAGTGCTTTGTGGGAGGCAACCCATATTTAAGTTTNGATCCTTAGGATTAATGGAAATTTGATGGTAGCCAGTATATCCATCTAAAATACAAAAATATTTGTGCCCAATATGTCTATCCACTATTTTGTCTAAAAATGGTAAAGGGAAGTGATCTTTTTTAGTGGTAGTGTTTAAGGGCCATTCATAAGTATAAAAGTCAATCCCTATGAAGTTGTTAATATTAAAGATCCCGTGATTGGAAATGTATTTAAAGTGAATGGGCACAGACTGAAATAATATTTTGATGATCAAAGACCAGTTTTTAAAGAGACTGTAATGTTGGGTCACCTAGAGTAATGACTGGGAATGTCAAACTAATGACATTAAACCAAGTGCTTTGTGGGAGACAACCCATATTTAAGTTTGTGNCTCCAAAAATTTTTCAAGATAATTTAAGCATGCGTCAAATGATGTTCGAAATATAGAGAAATCATCCATAAAAACTTCTATTCCGNTTTCACTATTCCTTCAATACTAATGGCTAAGAAACTGTTATACATCTCTTGTGCACTTTGACTAATGAATTTATTCAACATGGCCTCTTCTTTTTTCTTCAAATACATCTCCCATGATGACATTTTCTCAAATCTCTCTTTCTCTTAGACTTTTAGGGCTAAATATGATTCTGGGGCGAAATTCCATCACAAAACCCTTTTATTTATAGGCCTAAATCCTTCAAATAACTTCTAGGCACGTCCTAAAACTGCCATGAAATGNCTAGATGTACATTAACTTCATTTACCTTTGTCTCAAGTAAAGCCATGCTAGTTTCAATTTTGTTGATCTTTTTCACTATTCCTTCAACACTAATGGCTAATAAACTGTTATACATCTCTTGTGCACTTTGACTAATTAATTTATTCCACATGGCCTCTTCTTTTTTCTTCAAATACATCTCCCATGATGACATTTTCTCAAATCTCTCTTTCTCTTAGACTTTTAGGGCTAAATATGATTCTGGGGCGAAATTCCATCACAAAACCCTTTTATTTATAGGCTTAAATCCTTCAAATAACTTCTAGGCACGTCCTAAAACTGCCATGAAATATTTATTTTAACCAATTGGAAGTTAAAGCTACTAGAAATTAAATTTTGCACATGGTTTTTAACATCTGGGCTTAAGCGCTAATTATTGGCACTTAAGCGCCAGAGCTCAATTTTGCACTAGTAAACTTAAATTACAAATACTCATTCTAGCATGTCTAAGTCACTTAATAATATATTAAAAAATTGTTACTAACACATAATAGCCTAAAAAATACTACCCCAAATTTTCTTAATTACACACAAACAACATTGAAAATAAAAGCACACTGATAACTATGAGTTGCCTCCCACAAAGCTCTTGGTTTTACGTCGTCAACCCGACGTAACCAATGCTTATTTTGGTTGACCCAACTTCATTTGATCGTTAAATTTACACTGATCCCCTACAAAATAAAGTTTCAGTCTATTGACCATTCACTTTAAATACTTTCTCAGCTTTAGGAGCTTTGATATCCATAGCTCCATAAGGATAAACTTTCATCACAACAAATGAGCCCATCTACCTGGACTTAAATTTGCCTGGAAATAATCTTAAACTTGCATTATATAGCAAAACTTGTTGCCCTGGCTGAAAATGTTTAATAAGAATCCTTCGATCATGCCACAATTTCATCTTTTCTTTGTAAATCTTAGCACTCTCATAAGACTCGTTCCTTATCTCTTCAAGCTCATTTAATTGTAATAATCTTTTCTTACCAATATCTCTCAAATTATAATTGTACTCTTTAATCTCCCAATATGCCTTATGCTCAAGTTCAACTGGTAAAGGACAAGCCTAAATATTAGCCTATATGGGGACATTTCTATAGGAGTTCTATATGCAGTCCTATAAGCCCAAAAAACATAGTCAAGTTTAACTGACTAATCTATTTTTATTGGATTCACAATTTTTTTCTTAATTATTTTAATTTCACGATTGGATAATTCAGTCAAACCACTTGTCTGAGGATGATTAGTAGTAGTAATTCTACATTTTATATGATATTTCTTTAAAAATTATGGCATTTCTGAAATGACTTCCCCCATCAGTTATGATAACTCTCGGCATCCCAAATCTAAAAAAATATTTTAGTTTTCATCAATTTTGCAACACATTGAGCATCACATCAAGGTAAAGCAATAGCTTATATCCATTTAGATACATAGTCCACTGCTAACAATATATATAAATTTTTTAAAGATGATATAAATGGTCTCATGAAATGTATCCCCAAAAATTAAATATTTCCAACTTCTAACATATAATTGACGGGCATCTCATTTCTCCTAGAAATATTGCCTACTTGTTGACATCTGTCACAAGTTTTGATATAAGCATTAACATCTTTAAAGATTGTAGGCCAATAAAATCCAGATTGTAAATTTTTTTATGTTATTTTATCAACACCAAAATGTCCCCCAAATTCAAAATTATGACATTTTTGGATTATTTCATAAGTTTCTTCTAAAGATACAAATCTTTGGATAATCAGATCCNGTTTTGATATAAGCATTAACATCTTTAAAGATTGTAGGCCAATAAAATCCAGATTGTAAAATTTTTTATGTTTTTTATCAACACCAAAATGTCCCCCAAATTCAGAATTATGACATTTTTGGATTATTTCATAAGTTTCTTCTAAAGATAGAAATCTTTGGATAATCAGATCTTTTCATTGTTTATATAAAAATGGGTCATCCCAAAAATAAGTCTTAGCTTTAGATATAAATTTCCTCTTCTGTTGGTATGCATTCCATAGGGTATAATATCACTTACAAGAAAGCTCTACTTTAGATAATCAGATCCTTTCAGGGATTGTTGTCAATCCTTTCTTTTTCATTTTCAAGTAAAGATTACTATATCTGGATAGCCTTTAATAATTTTGAACATCACTTTTCTTTCCCTAAATTTGAAACTCAAAGCATTCCTTTTCCTTATAAGTATTTCATAGCTTTTATATCATTGAGCCCCAATCTTTTCTTCTCAAATGAATTTCTAAGATTCATAATATTTCAAAATATAGTTTTCCTTACTTTAAATATTTAAATATAGTCTTATTCTCTTATACTAAATATCTTAATCCATAAAATTAATTTTTCTTACAAAAATATTCCTTTAAATCTATCATGATATTTAAATATCTACAAATTATAGTTATTTGAAGTAAATTCACTACAAAAAATCATATTAATAATTTTTTAAAAATATTTAAATTCAGAACATATAGTAGTTAATATTGTTCTTCCCTCCCCCAAACTTAGGTTTTTCAATATAAAATCATACAGGTGGAAAGAAAAATTCTAAATATAAATCATACCTCAGTACTTCAGACATTTTCATCTTTCTGAAATTTTTGCAGTTCCTTCTCAAAGTTTTTGCTTTAACTGGTCTGTAATATTAGGAGCTTTCTATACATATAAATCATTAGAGAATTTGCTAGGTAATGAAATTTTGAAATAAGTACAAAACTAAACATTATACAAATACTATATTTTACTAACACATCACAATACTAAGCAAAAAAAAATACAAATACATTAAAATGCAATTATAAAGATCACATCACATTACAATTTTTACAATGTACTAATCAAAGTTTATTATAAACTACACATGCAAATTTCAAACTACAACACTAAACATTTATAACAATAATTAAAAATTATCTAACTGCAAACATATAATAAAACATAAAATAAAATGAAAGTACAAACAAACATATATTTATCTCTATCACAAAATCATAAAATAAAAGTACATCAATCACTATCATATATCAAAATCCCATACTATATCCTCATCTCCCTGGTCAGCGGGTGGATTGGGTTGATACTGGGTATAACGGGGGCATTCAAAAAAAGTAACATCAGGCTCACATCTGTAGTGTCGGGCCTGAGCTTCTTAGTAAGCTATCTCAAAGTCAGAATGCCTTAGAAGGTACTCACTATCATAATCATGTCTACGTTCTAATCCGCTAGTTCTTTTATTTATTTTCTCTATACTCTTCCGCTAAAAGGTTAACTCATTCATTAAATCTTGAAAGGTAGGGGAACTAGAGGAAGGAAAGTCATAACTAGTAGAGGGGATATCTCTGCCAGTAGAAGGTTCTCTATTCCTACTCCCAGATCTCCATCCTTCATGGGATTCATACGTTTTTAAATTAGCTTTACTAATGGGTTTCATAGGGTAAACCCATTCTTCATCATCTCCAGCTTCAACTCCAGAAAGTTGGTAAAGTGCATAAATGAGGTCAGGATGTCCCAAATCTCCACTTAATTCACTCCTCGCTGTGGTCAAAATATTCTTATAAATAATTCTCCCCACATTTATAGTCTGATTATTTTGAAAACAGAAATTTAGAATAGCTCTATCTCTTGTTACCACACTATGATGATAGGTAGGTAACATAGTAGAGAAAATAAAATAGTGCCTCGCTTTAGATGTGGCATTCAACATGGAAGCAGAAAAATTTATCTATTCTCACTGCTTTATCTTCCATGTCCCTTTCCCATTGTTAAGAAAGTTAATGACATCATTCAGCGGGCCTTCTATTGTACTCAAGGTTTCATAATTGCAGATATAGTAGTCTGGGACTTCATAAAATGAGTTAATGCAGGCGACACTAACTCAACAGAAAACCCTCTTACTCGAACGGTTCCGTCCTCAAAATAGAATGCATTGGCATATAATTCTTTCACAACATCCACAGCAGCCTTATTACTGGTATAACAGAAATTTTCCCACCTCCGTTCAGTAATAACTCGTTTGACTTCTCCTCCCGAGCTCTCAAAAACAAGATCTGTTATACATTTCTTCCCTTGAAATATTGAAGTAAATCTCGACTGAAACCTTCACATTGATGAAGCGAGACTCGTCAAACACAAGATGCCTCTTTTGTCGCGGAGCCATTTCCATCTAATCAAAATTATAAAAAAAATTCTGAAATACACTTCAAATACTCAAATAATAGCTTCCAAGAGTGACTCTAAGAGTTCAAAACTAATATCCATGAATTTCTTCCAAATATTTTCTCCACATTCTCAAATTTTTTTGGATCTCCTCAATGTGGAAGAAATTCAAGGTGAAAATCAAATATTTTTATTTTGGAGTGAAGCTCTTACCGAGAGATGATAAAAGCCGGCGTCTAAACACTTTGAAATCACCCCAAATCCAAGATCTTCAAGCCCTAGATCAAAATTTTTGTTTTTTAGGAGGAAGGGGATGATGAATAGTGGCGGTTGACTGGTCAAAATTGTCGTTAAAAGTGTATTTTTGGTATCTCACCGTCGGCGGGTTCGTCAGCGCCGTCAGCGAGCTCTATTGAGTTAAATAGCCTAAGTCTCGGGAAAAAACCGCCATCAGCGGCGTCAATGGCGTCATCGGCGAGATTTTCAAAATTAGTTCAATTCTAGATTTTCGTGATTTTGATCAATTTCAAGCCTCGTCGACATTCGTTCAATTATTCTAGACATAAATTTAAGTGATTAAATGATTTACTAACACAAATAAACATTCACAGACAAAACATTACAATTATATATAATCTAGAACGTTTTGAACGACACACATAAGTTTGATATTTTCTCAACCTTAAGACATCAATTCAACGTCGCAATCCAAGCCACAACACTCTAAACGCTGAAACAAACATTTTATGCTTAATCTCAACTATACTGAGATCTAAAAGCAAAATTTGAAAGTAAAACAAACGCATAAGTTCAAATCAAATCACACACATAGATATATAGGTAGTAAAGAAAATCTACTACTCCTCCGATTCAGTGATTGTTTCTCCTCTGATATCACCCATCGATTGAACATGAATGAAGAGGTTATAGAAGGATTGGTATGGGAATTCTTCAGTAGAGTCCTCTTCTATCAATCCCAATTTTCTAATCAATCGTATCAAACTTCGTTCGATATGTCTAGAGTGATCAAAATGCCGTTTCATCCTCCAGTCAGATGATCAAAAAAATCAGAGATATTGTTAATTGCATTCATAACATTTTGTACCTCTTTCTTCAATTTATTGGTTCTACGCAAGATCACTACTGTCCTGTCCGGAACTAGAGGCTGAATATGAAGTGAATTCTGAGACCATTGATCCATAATAATAGTCATATCATTCTCATCTTCATTGTTTGTGAACTTCTGGGTTGGGTCCAAAGGCTTCCAAGGTAGAAGTACCATTTCCCAATTCTCATAAAATACTTGGAACTGACTACTAAAAAGATTGTTGAAGGATGTCCAAGCCCATAAGTTGATCCATGAACGATCAGGCCCAAAATAGATTTCACAATTATCAATCCAATATCAATCGACATTCCCATTTGAATACAATAATTCAGAATAGTACTTTCTTTAGTAACTTTATCGATCCTCATTCTCGGTAATAGTTTTTTAGAAATGAAGAAGTTCCAGTGTTTAGAAACGGGGCTTAGAAGTGTAGCAGAGAAACTAACATACTCGTTTTCTCTTATTTCCCAGTCTTCAGTCTCGTCTATAAAAAATTGGTAGATTTCATTCATCAGATTTCTTGTTGGGACAAAGTTGGAATAATTGGAGATAGGAACATTCTCAATCATATATAACTCATTAATCCGTGCATGAATAAAAGTTATCCATCTGCCTCACACATAGATGACTCCCTGGCTGATTCCATGCAAATTAGCATAAAACTCCTTCACCACAGAAACAGCTACGGCAGCAATAGTGTAGCACAACACTTCCCATCGTTGTTGCACAATCATCTCTTCAATTACTGTTAAAGGATTGTTTAATCCTCTATTCACAAATCCTCTTTCTTTGATTAATCTCCTCTTTGACAGCACTTTGTTGAAGATTCGTTGCGCCTCAGAACTAATGAACTTTCTCCAGTTGAACACTCAAAATCTAGGGTTTTCAGTGGAAATGAAAGCCATAGGGATAAATGTGGGTGAGTTTCAATTCATTTTTGGGTAATATGAATTTAAGAACCGAGTTTGAAAGTTTATAGGGAGTAAATCTTGCCTAAAACTGCAAAAAACTGACATTTCAAACTGTGGAAACCGTCATCTCGCCGTTCACGCCGGCACGGCATTGATAGCGCCATTGGAAAGCCTTGAGAATTAATTGTCTGGACTCTCGAAAAAAACCAGTCGTCAGCGCCCAAGGGAAAAATTTCACAGTTTTGCTCTTGTCCGAATGCGTTCCAATTTTCTCCATGGATCCAATTTTTATGATGATTCAAGGGTAAATACGAGTAGTAGAGTTCAATACTACAAGAAACTAATGATAATTTCAAACAAAAACACTATAANAAATGGGATCCTCCGTTAGTGATAATCACTCTCGGCATTCTGTATCTAGTGAAAATGTTTTTCATTAAAAATTTTAAAACACTTTTAGAGTCACAACGAGGTAAAGCTTGTGCTTCAATCCACTTTGAAACATAGTCTACTGTAACTTATATGTATAAGTTCCCAGATGAAGGAATAAATTGTCCCATGAAATTCAATCCCCAAACATCAAAGATCTCAACTTCTAACATGAAATTCATAGGCATTTCATTTCTTTTAGATATATTGCCTACTCATTGGCATCAATCACAAGTTTTATGTATCTGCAAACATCTCTAAAGAGAGTAGGCCAATAAAATCCAGCTTGTAAAATTTTCTAAGCAGTTTTATCAGTTCTAAAATGTCTTCCAAATTTAGATTCATGACATTTTTGAATAATTAGTTCAGTTTTTTCAATAGATACACATATTCTCATATTAAGATCCTTACATTGTTTATATAAATAATGCTTGTCCCAAAAATATGCTTTCGTATCATGGATGAATTTTTTTTGTTGTTGCAATGTCAGCATAGGTGGCAAAATATCACTTACAATATAATTAATAATATCAGCATACCATGGTATTTTCCACTCATTAATATTATAGAGTTGTTCATCTGGGAAACTGTCCGTAATTTCATTGTCGGTGTCAGATAATTCTTGATATTCTTATCTCGACAAATGACAGCAATTTGATTATCAGTTCCCTTTCTATCAATAACCACAAGATCAAATTCTTGCATCAAAAGAATCCATCTAATCAACCTTGTGTCTGTAATTTTATTGTCGGTGTCAGATAATTCATGATTTTCTAATCTCGACAAATGATCAAATTATCAGTTCCCTTTCTATCAATAACCACAAGATCAAATTCTTGCATCAATAGTATCCATCTTATCAGTTCCCTTTCTATCAATAACCACAAGATCAAATTCTTGCATCAAAAGTATCAATCTAATCAGTTCCCTTTCTATCAATAACCACAAGATCAAATTCTTGCATCAAAAGTATCCATCTAATCAACATATCAATAACCACAAGATCAAATTCTTGCATCAAAAGTATCCATCTAATCAACCTTAGTTTGAATCAATAACCACAAGATCAAATTCTTGCATCAAAAGTATCCATCTAATTAACCTTGGTTTGCAAGATCAAATTCTTGCATCAATAGTATCCATCTAATCAACCTTGGTTTAGCATCCTTCTTTCGCATCAACAAATTCTTGCATCAAAAGTATCCATCTAATCAACCTTGGTTTGACATCCTTCTTTTGCATAAGAACAAATGATCAATAATTTGATTATCAGTTCCCTTTCTATCAATAACCACAAAATCAAATTCTTTCAAAAGTATCCATCTAATCAACCTTGGTTTGGCATCCTTCTTTTGCATCAGATATTTAATAGTAATCCATCTAATTAACCTTGGTTTGGCATCCTTCTTTTGCATCAGATATTTAATAGCAGAGTGACCACTTGGTTTGACATCCTTCTTTTGCATTAGATATTTAATAGCAGAGTGATCAGTGTGCACAACGCATTTAGTCCCAGTTAAATAAGATCTAAATTTGTCAAAAGCATACACAATAACTAATAACTCTTTTTCAGTAACAGTGTAGTTAATTTGAGCATCGCTAAGAGTTTTACTCACGTAGTATATAACTTTAAAAATCTTATCTTACATTTGTTAATANATATATATATATATAAATTTATGTTTTCTTTATGAATTTCATGTATTTGAGAAATTTATATATTAAGGAAATAATTAAAACATCTTTATTTATTGACTTATATGGAAAGTTTGAGAGTCGTTTGGATTTAAAATGAAATAGTGCAGAAATCTATTTTCCAAAGAGTTGGCGCCAGAAGCACCAAAATGGCGCTAGAAGCGTCGCGGTGACAAAAACGACTTAAGACAATTTAAAAGGGAGTTTTTGACAAGTTTTGGCGGGATTTCTTCCTAATAACTCCTTACAATCGAACACTGNAAATGAAATAGTGCAGAAATCTATTTTCCAAAGAGTTGGCGCCAGAAGCACCAAAATGGCGCTAGAAGCGTCTTGGTGACAAAAAAAAACTTAAGACAATTTAAAAGGGAGTTTTTGACAAGTTTTGGCGGGATTTCTTCCTAATAACTCTCTAAAATCGAACACTAAAGATATTTAGGATGGAAAAACGATGGGAAAGCCACCATTTTTCAAATCCTATGACTTTCTACTCTAAGGAAACAACTAGATATGAAATTTTCAATAGAGGAAGTTCATCAGTTTCGATGCATAGGAGTTATACAATCCAGTTCTTCTGAAGAAGATACTAATGAAGGAGCGAAGCTTTGTCATTTGGAGGGATTATTGCGTACGGACACCGCATGCATCTCTGCATGCGGTGTTCAATCTTGGTCGTAGATTACGGTGATCTACAGTCAGGATTATTTCCGTTTTAAAAAATAAAAAATAAAAAAATTTTAGATGGGGCCCACTGAAATACATCAGGACCGTAAATCAGGTGATTTACGGTCCGGATCGGACACCGCACGCAAGCTGCGTGCGGTGTCCGATCCGTATGGAATAATTTTTCTGTCATTTGAGGATTCAACACACCGAATAATTTAGTGGAGAAGATTATTGCACAGAGACGCTGGAAAGTACTTTGCTATACCACTGCCACTGTATTAGTTCCTAAGGTGAAAGTCTTTTACGCTAATCTTAATGGATTTGACCAAGCAGTCGTCTATGTTCGAGATAGGTAAGTAAAATTTACTCCTTCGAGAATAAACAACATGTTTATGATTGAAAGCATTCTTCTTTGTCACTATGTGAAATTTTTCCCTACGAGAGATAATATGGATGAACATTATTGATACCTTATTGATGAAGATGCAAATTGGGAGACCAAAGATAACTGACATGTAAGTTTTTCTTCATCATTCTTGAATCTTGAGTTTTTCTTCATCATTCTTGAATCCTACATCGAAGGTGTGACATTTCTTTATTGCATCAAAACTACTTCCTACTATGAAAATTAGTAAAGTGACGAAGGAAAGTGAGGTTCTGAATTATTGTATTCAAACCGAAAAACATATTGATGTTGGTGCTTTAATATTAAAGTCTGTTTTGGGTTTAATCATCCATGGATCAACTTCTGAATCGGGACATCCATCTACCATATTCCTGTTGTGTAACTAGTCGCAAGTGCCTTATGAAAGTTGGGAAAAAGGGCTTCACCCTTATAAGCCTATGGACCCAAAAGTTTATTGCAGCTGCACAGGAATTGAGGAGGAGAACGATATGAATATAATGATGGATTAAGCATCTCAAAATTTATCACCTATTCAGCCTTACTTTAGTTTGAATGCACTTTTGAAAAGGATTAAGAAGTTGGAAAAAGAGGTACATAATCCTATGCATTCAATTGAAAATATTTCTTAAATGCTTGGCCACCTGGATTGGAGGATAAATGAACACTTCGAACACACTAGACGTATTGAAGAAGGCTTGGTGCAAATGTTTAAGAAAAGTACTTGAGTTGAAGAAGATTCGACGGATGAATTTCCTCACCGACCTTTTTATAACTTGTACGTGCACTATCAATCCATCGGAAACATTCAAGANTTTTCAAATCCTATGACTTTCTACTCTAAGGAAACAACTAGATATGAAATTTTCAATAGAGGAAGTTCATCAATTTCGATGCATAGGAGTTATACAATCCAGTTCTTCTGAAGAAGATACTAATCAAGGAGCGAAGCTTTGTCATTTGGAGGGATTATTGCGTATGGACAGCGCATGCATCTCTGCATGCGGTGTTCGATCTTGGCCGTAGATCACGGTGATCTACGGTCAGGATTATTTTTGTTTTAAAAAATAAAAATAAAAAATTTTAGATGGGGCCCACCGAAATACATCAGGACCGTAAATCAGGTGATTTACGGTCCGGATCGGACACCACACGCAAGCTGCGTGCGGTGTCCTATCCGTATGGAATAATTTTTCTGTCATTTGAGGATTCAACACACCGAATAATTGAGTGGAGAAGATTATTGCACAGAGACGCTGGAAAGTACTTTGCTATACCACTGCCACTGTATTAGTTCCTAAGGTGAAATTCTTTTACGCTAATCTTCATGGATTTAACCAAGCAGTCGTCTATGTTCGAGATAGGTAGGTAAAATTTACTCCTTCGAGAATAAACGACATGTTTATGATTGAAAGCATTCTTCTTTGTCACTATGTGAAATTTGTCCCTACGAGAGATAATATGGATGAACATTATTGATACATTATTTATGAAGATGCAAATTGGGAGACCAAAGATAACTGACATGTAAGTTTTTCTTCATCATTCTTGAATCCTGAGTTTTTCTTCATCATTCTTGAATCCTACATCGAAGGTGTGACATTTCTTTATTGCATCAAAACTACTTCCTACTGTGAAAATTAGTAAAGTGACGAAGGAAAGTGAGGTTCTGAATTATTGTATTTAAACCGAAAAACATGTTGATGTTGGTGCTTTAATATTAAAGTCTGTTTTGGGTTTAATCATCAATGGATCAACTTCTGAATCGGGACATCCATCTACCATATTCCTGTTGTGTAACTAGTCGCAAGTGCCTTATGAAAGTTGGGAAAAAGGGCTTCTCCCTTATAAGCCTATGGACCCAAAAGTTTATTGCAGCTGCATAGGAATTGAGGAGGAGAACGATATGAATATAATGATGGATTAAGCATCTCAAAATTTATCGCCTATTCAACCTTACTTTAGTTTGAATGCACTTTTGAAAAGGATTAAGAAGTTGGAAAAAGAGGTACATAATCCTATGCATTCAATTGAAAATATTTCTTAAATGCTTGGCCACCTGGATTGGAGGATAAATGAACACTTCGAACACACTAGACGTATTGAAGAAGGCTTGGTGCAAATGTTTAAGAAAAGTACTTGAGTTGAAGAAGATTCGACGGAGGAATTTCCTCACCAACCTTTTTATAACTTGTACGTGCACTATCAATCCATCGGAAACATTCAAGTTGATGAAAGTGAAGAAGATGTTTGAACTTGCTTTAGTACAAAATTCGTAGTTACATTTTTTTTTATGTGTTTGTACTGCATTTGATTTACTTTTTTTGTTGAACATTATATGTATTGTTTGTTAAATGATTGATATTTAGGCCTCAGCATTTGTTTGTTGGCTTAATTTCAATGTTGAATTAAGTGAGTTGGCTTGAATACTGTTAGTTTGTAATTGTTTAGATTATATATATATATATATATATCTGTGTGTATGTGTGTGCGTGTGTGCGTGTGTGTGTGAGTTTTGTGTTGTTTGTGAAATTATGTGTTAGAACAATGTTTAATTATGAGTATAAGCATTTAATTAAGTTAATTAGAGGTTAGCATGGTGTGGTACGCAACAGATTTTCAAAGAAAATTGAAATTTGAAAATTTTTGGCGTTGGCGCTTGAGGCACAAGATTGGCGCTTGGGGCACCATTTTACAAAGAAGCAGTGCCAGATTGGCGTCTGAGGTGCCAGTTTCCCGAAAACACCCAAAATCACTTAAATCCACAAAATACCAAGGTAAAATGCCATTTTTACTGCTCGGGTCGTCTCTTACCTCTAAACCAAGGCCAAAACTCAACCTAGGGCTTCACATTTTGTGGATTTGAAGAGATTTCAAATCCTAAAAGTTTTGGATTTCATCTTCTCTTGGTAAGAGCTTCACTTTAACCAAGAAATTTTTTATTTTCACCATGGATTTACCCTACATTTTGGGAAATCCGAAAATTTTAGAGTTTTTTTTTGAATAGGTTTAATGAGAACCCATGGGGAAAAGCTTCTTACCAAATATTCCTACTTTTGGAGTTCAATTTATGATATTGTGAATATATTTGGATTTTATTTGAATTTATATATAGATTCTTATGGCTCCAAGAGTAAAGAGAAGAAAGCTTATGGGAGATTTCAATGCAAGGAGATTAGTTAATTTTAAGGCCCAACATAACTATAATAATAAAATGGGCTCAAGAAATTTGATTCAAGAATGAGCATTTTCAAATTTGGGAGGAGAGATTAAAAGGCTGATTATTTCTCAGAAGTGGGAAACTTTCTGCTACTTCACTACAATAGCCATTGTTCCAATAATTCAAGAATTCTATGCCAATTATCGAGTGACAACGGACGATCACATTTATGTTCGAGGTAAGCAAGTCAAATTTACTTGAAGAAGAATCAATGAATTTTATGGACCGAGAAATGCATTTCATTGTGAGTATGTTGCATTTATGATGACGGATTCATCACTTGAAGAAGTATTTGGTTATCTCACTGATGGAAGAAGAGAACGAAAAATTAAAAATAATCAAAAAGTTNTGAGTATAAGCATTTAATTAAGTTAATTAGAGGTTAGCATGGTGTGGTACGCAACAGATTTTCAAAGAAAATAGAAATTTGAAAATTTTTGGCGTTGGCGCTTGAGGCACAAGATTGGCGCCTGGGGCACCATTTTACAAAGAAGCAGTGCCAGATTGGCGCCTGAGGTGCCAGTTTCCCGAAAACACCCAAAATCACTTAAATCCACAAAATACCAAGGTAAAATGCCATTTTTACTGCTCGGGTCGTCTCTTACCTCTAAACCAAGGCCAAAACTCAACCTAGGGCTTCACATTTTGTGGATTTGAAGAGATTTCAAATCCTAAAAGTTTTGGATTTCATCTTCTCTTGGTAAGAGCTTCACTTTAACCAAGAAATTTTTTTATTTTCACCATGGATTTACCTTACATTTTGGGAAATCCGAAAATTTTAGAGTTTTTTTTTTGAATAAGTTTAATGAGAACGCATGGGGAAAAGCTTCTTACCAAATATTCCTAATTTTGGAGTTCAATTTATGATATTGTGAATTTATTTGGATTTTATTTGAATTTATATATAGATTCTTATGGCTCCAAGAGTAAAGAGAAGAAAGCTTATGGGAGATTTGAATGCAAGGAGATTAGTTAATTTTAAGGCCCAACATAACTATAATAATAAAATGGGCTCAAGAAAGTTGATTCAAGAATGAGCATTTTCAAATTTGGGAGGAGAGATTAAAAGGCTGATTATTTCTCAGAAGTGGGAAACTTTCTGCTACTTCACTACAATAGCCATTGTTCCAATAATTCAAGAATTCTATGCCAATTATCGAGTGACAACGGACGATCACATTTATGTTCGAGGTAAGCAAGTCAAATTTACTTGAAGAAGAATCAATGAATTTTATGGACTGAGAAATGCATTTCATTGTGAGTATGTTGCATTTATGATGACTGATTCATCACTTGAAGAAGTATTTGTTTATCTCACTGATGGAAGAAGAGAACGAAAAATTAAAAATAATCAAAAAGTCAATTTCTTCACTTTCATGTTAAATGTTCAATCTAAGGCATTGCATTACTTCATCTCTACAAAGTTGCTTCCAAAAAATCACCTAAACTAAATAACTAAGGAAAGAGCAGTGTTGAATTTCAGCATTCAATAAATGAAAGCAGTGGATGTTGGTGCTCTTATTGTGCATAATTCTCAAAGCATTGCTAGTGGTTTAGGATATCTTACCCTGATTTTCACTGTATGTAAACAATCAGGAGTAGAATTTGATAGAAATGAAGAAACGTTGCAACCACTGAAACCCATTGGAAATCCCACTGCGCATAAATTAGAATCATTTGTTGGATATAAGAGTGGAAGTTGTCATAGACCATCCACATCAGCGGCAGAACAATACACTTCTGGTTTTGTTTCACTAATCAATATTATGGAAAATTAATGATTCAAAAATCAAATCTTATAACAATGGAAAACATAATAGGTAGTATAGGAGCCAAAAATGCCTATGATGAATATAAGCAAAAGAGAGTCCAGCATAATATTGCATATTAAAAGGCAATGATTAGATTCTTGAAGGGTGATCATACAGTAGAGTTTCCTACATGCCCCAGCTTCTCGCCTTATGTGCATGAAGGAAAAGAATAAGAAGAAGAAGAAGCAGAAGAAGAGGAAGAGGAGGATGATGAAGAGTAAAATTTTATTTAAATTTTGTTTGTTTTTATGTGTTGTTATTTGTTTTGTTTTATTTTTGAGTGTATATGTGGAACATTTATGTGTTTAATTTGTGGATCTATTAAACTGGTGTATGTAATAGTAAATTGTAGAATTTTAATTTTTTAGCATTTTTAGTTTTTTTAGTTTACTCTGTCTTTAATTTATCTTTTCTTAGCAAATCTTTTGATATATTATGTCTCATTTAATATTTTAAAGCATGTACTTTTTAAGTTAGTACCTGGAAAATATCAAGAGCCAAGTATCATATTCATAATCATCTACATGTTAGTTTTATTTTTATGAATTTACTATTTTCTTTCACCTGCAAAATTTTTGTACTACGTGCTTTACTTATTATTTAAAAACTTAAGTTTGGGGGAAATAAAAATTTCTTTAAAGGAAGTGAACTAAATTTTATTTTTCCTCAATTAACCTTGCTTTTAAAAATGAATTTAACATGACCATGGATGTTAGAGTTTTATTTTAAATAACTATAATTTTTAATAGAAATGTTATTGTAAATCTAAGCAAAAATCTTTAATAATGAAGGTTAATGCTAGAGTTGAAATATTTAATATGAAAGAGTAAGACTATGTTTTTCTATTTAAAGTAAAGGAAATTGTATTTTCAATTTATTAATAATCTTAGAGTTTCATGTAAGAAGAAAAGAATGAGACTTTATGAAAATTTTCAAAGCTAGTATGAATTTATTAAGTGAAGGTAAGAAGTTTTGACTTTAAGAAGAGAACAATGAAGTTTAAAATTATTAAAGGCTATCCAGATATAATAATCCTCACATGAAAAAGAAAAGAAAAAGAAGGATTGAAAAAGATCCTAATGAAAAGAAAAAAAAGAAAAGAAGAAAAAGAAAAGAAAAATATGTGAGGAGATGCTTAATCAAAAATTGATTTCACTTGAATCAACATAAGGAAAAAAGGTTTATTACATTTTCTAAACTTGTATTTGAGCATTAGCATCCATACTAATAAAATTTTCATCAAATTCTTTTCATATGGACATTCTAAATATATTTGATATGAAAAATTATAATTTTTCTTGAAATGAATGGAGATTCAAAACTCTTAGACTGGATTACTAGTTGTTCTTATACTTTTAGCTTTAAACAAAGTTATTAAAAGTTTTTCTTAAGTTATACTATTATACTTATTAAAAAAAATTATTGATTTTTATAAGTTACTCTCTGTCATAAGTCATATTTTTATATAGTAAAATGGTCACTTGAGGACAAGTAACATTTAAGTTTGGGGGAATTTGATACACCAAAATAATGTATTATTTTATGTATATATTTATGTTTATTTTGGTGATATTACACTTTAAAGAAGGGTATTTTCATATTTTTTTGCAGGTACATCAATTTTAGGCATTTAAAGAAAAAAGTAGCAAAAAGGAAGAAATTTGGAGCCAAAATGGAGATTTTCATGATCCTGGCGCCAGAGGCACCAGATTGGCACCAGAGGTGTCATTTCCTAAGAACTAGCGCCAGAAGCACCAGAAACTGGCGCCAGAGGCACCATTTTACAGAGAAATTGCACCAGAGGCACCATGTTAGCACCAAAAGCACCAGAATCTAGAGAACAACGTGAACTTCATTAGGCTAGGGCCAAATTGGCATTAGAAGCACCATAGACAAATTAAGATGGAGTAAGTCGGTTCATGAATATTTTTGAGCGGTTTTTGAAGGCTCCACATATTTTAAACATACCGTGGAGTGGTTCAATGCATATAGACACTTTGAAGGCTTTTTAATGAAGAGATATGCCTCTTGGATGAGGGAACTTATCTTTTGGTGCAAAAGGGTGTGACTTTGGAGGGAATTTTGACTTCATTTTGGGCCCTAATTAAAAATGAGTAGAGTTTAGAGAAGAGAGGGGGGTGTGAGATACAGAGATAGGTTTTGGTGTGAGAGAGAAGAGAGGATTTTCTTCTAAGGTTGTAAGAGGAGTAGGAAGGTGAGAGATTTCTTCTTCATGATACTTCTAAGAGAGAGTTGAGTGTGATTGTAAAAAGAGAAATTTCTTAAAGAGAACTTCTAGGGATTAGCTTGGGAAGGAGTGTGAGATAAGTTGTGTTTTTTTTTCTTTCCTTGTTTTGTAAACTTATTTTTATATAAGAAATCCATGTTTTATTGTATCCTTCTCCTGAATTCTGAGTAGTCTTCATCATCATTCTCCCTACAATAAGATATGATTTTGTGAAGAATTAGTTTTATTTTTTAAGGTTTTAAATATCAATAAATTGTTGTGATTCAAACTATGATCTTCATTTACTTTTTTCATCTGACCAATTGAAAGGTTAACATTTGTTGAGAAACACACAATCCAAAAGGGTTATGCTTTCTACAACAAGGTAAGAGTCACATTTAATTTCATGGGTGACAATGTAAATCATGGGTTTTCGTGCAAATAATAGGGAAATATACTTTGATGGGCGGAAAATTAGAGATTTGAAGGTGACAGATTAAAATCCCCAATTTGGTCCAGTTGCATGGAAACTAACGCGAGGATGTTAGCCCACAGGCGAGGGAGAAGTGAGAGCTTTGAAGTGACAGTCAGTATCCTCTCAAATTCACCACAAATTTAGGGACCAAACTCTGGATTAGTCAGTGTTCTTTATGCACTCTGAGAGGGCAAAGAATAAAATTGCTCCTATTTGGCACAATACAATTTTATATGTATATTAAATGATTTTAATTTCTTCACAGTCCATAAACTCAATGTAAAGGGGAAGGATGCTTTCTTAAATTTGAACTCTTCATTTTAAAACTTTGTTTAGTCTTTATAAGTTTAATATTGAATTTTAGTAGTTAGTTTATTTAAATTAGTTCTTTTAATTGCATTTTATTTTGCATATATTAAATTTACTTTAGATTTGTTTTGCTTACTTAAGTTTTATAGTTTGAATATTGTGTTTGACATTATAACCATAAGAATTTCCAACTCCCTATGAGATCGATACTTAGGACTCCATTAGAGCCATTTATTACCTGAGCGATACGTATACTTGTGTTATTATTACGGGTTTGGCAGCTTAGAGACTTCAAAAGATAAAATCATTTATACTAATTTTATTGTTATTCGGATTGAACTGCATATTTACTATTAGTGTTAGCCGACCACAGCATCAGATATATCTTGAAGTTAGCTGATTTCTATCTCTTATGAGAAAATCTTCGCGAGAACAAGATGTCATGGCATAATTTGTATGCTATCACATTTAATGTACATGAGGTGTGACTGACCTTAACCTACCATAGCAACCTGAGGTTTGTGATTTGATTAAGTAATAATAAAAGAATGAGTTAAACAAACGGTGGCAAAAAGTTAAGGATTAGCTAGAGTAGAGAAGAAAATTCAACATGATGGTGAAGCACCTTACATAAATAATCTCAAATTGACTAGCTATGGGTTAATTATTTAACGACTAACATTTTTATCATGTTTTGATGATATCCTCCATTAGCTAGCTGGGTCTAGGAGTTAGAATATTTGAGTCTGATTTTTTTTTTTCCATTCTATGCATGTGATCTTTAGGGATAGAGGTTGGGGACTTAATTTTGTTTAGTTATGATGTACTTCATTGAAACTTTGATTTTTTAGATTGATAAGTATTTATGAAAGAAGATTCGTAATATAAGACTTATAAATATGAATTGTTGGACATGTGCTTGCAGAAAAATGAGAATATCTTCATAAATAGTGTCAAATTATTACATATCAAAATATTTGTGATGGTAAAGCTAGAGAGTTTTATTTTTTAGTTATGTATGAGGAATTTTTACATAAATAGACAAATAAAAATGATTGTAGAAGACACCAGAGTTTTGGTATCAAGAAAAGAAAAACCAAGGGGCATAGCTTGAATGAAATGCATGATATAATTCACTACATAAGTAAATTTTTATTTTAATTCTTCCTCCATGCTCGGGAAGATGATACAATATGGTTTAAAATAATTTAAGGATGGTAAGAGTAATTTAGGATGATGCTTAAACGATGATAGCAAGGAGATGATAATTAGGTGACAATTTATAGATGAACATGGTAGTCAGACAATATTGATTTGAAGAAGACGGTCGGGCAATGGTAGTTATACAATACCAGCTGTTGGGGTTTAATATCACTAGAGTTGTTCAGATTTGTAAGCTCTCTCTCCCTCTCTCTCTTTCTCCCCCTTCCATCTAGAGAATGAGATTTTCTTATATCTTTTGAGAATTT
>JXCR01146513.1:159122-177077 GCA_002079205.1 Phalaenopsis hybrid cultivar | reverse complement strand
AAAGCATTATGGACCAACTTATGATTCAAGAAATGGACATAATTAATATACAGAGTCATATTAGAGAAATTAGAGCAAGAAATGCTTATAATGATGAAGATCAACATAGAAGAGTTTGTATGATATATATTTTGAGAATACTATGGTAAGACATCTTAAGGGTGAGCCCAATGTGGATTTTCCTCCTTGTCCCAGTTTACTTCCTTATGTTCCTATTCATGATGAAGATGAGGAAGAAAAAGAAGAAGATGAGAAGAGTGATATTTTTATGACTCTTGTTTAATTTGTTTTGATGTTTTTTTGTTACCTGTGATTATATGGTGATGTACTTTTATTTGGGAACTATTGAATTAAAGACTTTTATGTTGTGTTGTGGACTGAAATTGTAATAGTAACAATAGATTTTTGCTTTTCTTGCATTTTTAGTATTTTTCAGTATTTGTATTTATGTTTTTAATTCTTGGAAAATTCTTTAAAATATATTATGTTTGATTAAATTCCNTTATGTTGTGTTGTGGACTGAAATTGTAATAGTAACAATAGATTTTTGCTTTTCTTGCATTTTTAGTATTTTCAGTATTTGTATTTATGTTTTTAATTCTCGGAAAATTCTTTAAAATATATTATGTTTGATTAAATGCTTTAAAGCTTGTATATATGTTTTAAAATTAGTACTTGTAGTATACCAGAGCCGAGTTTCATAATAAAAAATCCTTTACATGTCAGTTTTTATTTTCAAGCATTTACTATTTTCTTTCACCTACTAAATTTTGTACTAAAATATTTTTAAAATTACTTAAAAACCAATGTTTAGGGGAAAGAAAATTTACTTTTGAAAAGAAATAAACTAAATTTTATTTGTCCTCAATTAACTGAATTTTTTAAATTAATTTAACATGACCTGGGATATTGAGATTAAACTTTAAATGACTATACTTATGTTTATAAATATTAAGGTAAATTTTGGTAAAAATATTTTAATAATGAAGATCAATTCTAAAGTTAAAGATATTTGATATGACAAGATAAAGTTATGATTTTCTATTTAAAGTAAAGAAAATAGTAATTTAGAAGTGTTAAGAATTTTAAAGTTTCATGTAAGAAGAAAAGAGTGAAACTTTAGGAAAAATTATAAATTGATATGAATTTATTAAGTGAAGAAAGGGAAGGAGTTTAAACTTTAAGAAAAGGATAGTGAAGTTTAAAACTATTAAAGGCTATCAAGATATAGTATCCTCACTTTAAAAAAAAATAAAGGATTGAAAAAGATCATAAAACAAAAAAAAAGATAAGATAAGAAAAATAAAGTGAGGAGAAGCCTGAGGAGNTATTAAGGTAAATTTTGGTAAAAATATTTTAATAATGAAGATCAATTCTAAAGTTAAAGATATTTGATATGATAAGATAAGGTTATGATTTTCTATTTAAAGTAAAGAAAATTGTAATTTAGAAGTGTTAAGAATTTTAAAGTTTCATGTAAGAAGAAAAGAGTGAAACTTTATGAAAAATTATAAATTGATATGAATTTATTAAGTGAAGAAAGGGAAGGAGTTTTAACTTTAAGAAAAGGATAGTGAAGTTTAAAACTATTAAAGGCTATCAAGATATAGTATCCTCACTTTAAAAAAAAATAAAGGATTGAAAAAGATCATAAAACAAAAAAAAGATAAGATAAGAAAAATAAAGTGAGGAGAAGCCTGAGGAAATGCCTAATCAAAAATTAGCTTCACTTGAATCAACTTAAGGAATGAGCTTTATTACATTTCCCAAACTTATATTGGAATATTAGTAGTATTACTAGTAAAGTATTCATAAAGTTCCTTTTTGTACGAATATATCAAATATCCTTAATATGACAAATTTCAACTCTTATTGAAATGAATAAAGATTTAGAAACCTTAAATTTGATTACTAAATACTCTTACACTTAGAGTTTGAATCTAAATTATTAAAGGTTTTTCTTAAAATTTTCTTATTCTCTTCATTAAATTAAAGTATAGAAGTTATGAGTTGATCCTTATCCTAAGACATATGCTTTTATGTAATAAAAGTGTCACTTGAGAACAAGTAAAATTTAAGTTTAGAGGATTTTGATACACCAAAATAATATGTTGTTTTAAGTATGTATTTTATGCCTATTTTTTGTGATATTGCAGTTAAAGAAGGGCATTTTGTGCTTTTGGTGTAGGTATAACATTTTTAGGCACTTGGAGAAAAAGTAGAAAAAAGGACAAAATTTGGAGCCATAACAGCAAATTTTGAGAATCTGACACAAGATGTGCTAGAATAGCGCATGATATGTTGTTTGACGGAGAGTTGATGCATCATGCATCAAATTTGGTGCATGATGTGGTAGAGATGACTTTTTTAGATTAAGCCGGTTCAAGAGGAATTTTGTAAAAATTTTTAAAGGGACACTTATTCTAAACATCTTTTGGAGTAATTCAATGCATCTAGACACTTTGGATGGTTATATTATGAAGGGATATGTCTCTTGGATTAAATGAAACCACTTTTGAATTCAAAAGAGTGAACTTTTGGAGGGAACTTCTTGAGTCCCTATTGAAATGAGGCAACCCCTGCTAAAAGAAGAAGACTTCAAGGAGTTGGGGTGTGACGTGAAAGAAAGAGAAAGGGGGTGGCGTAAACGGCAAGAGGAAGAGATAGAGAGAGAAGGTCAAGGGCTTGAAGATTTTCTTCTAAGGTTATGAGAGGAGAAGAATGTGAGAGATTTCTTCTTCATTACACTTCTAAGAAAGAATTGAGAGTGCTTGTAAAGAGAGAAAGACTTTAAGAGAACTTCTAGAGATTTTCTTGAGAAGGATATTGAGATAAGTTGTGTATTTTAATTCTTTTGTTTTGTAAACCTGTTTTTATATAAGAATCCCTGTTTTGTCGTATCATTCTCATGAATTTGGAGTGTTCTTCTTTATCCTTCTTCGTACTTTGAAATATGGTTTTGAGAGGAAGTGATTTTGTTTTTTATGATTTTAAATGTTAATAATTTGAGAAAATTTGAACTCCAATCTTCATTTACTTTTCGATCTAGCCAATTGAAATGTTAAGCAGTGTTGAGAAACATATGTTCCAAAAGGGCTATTATTTCTACAACATAGGGAGAATCACATTTGATTTCTTGGGAGAGTATGTCATCCATGGAATTGAATGCAAATAAATAGGTAAATATACTTTGTTGGATGCATAATTGCAGATTTTAAGATGACAGATTAAAATCCCCAAGTTGGTTTAGTTTCTTCGAAACTAATACGAGAGTGTTATCCCTCAAGGGAGGGAGTAGTGGGAGCTCTGGAGTAGCAGTTGTTATCCTCCCAACCTAACCACAAAATTAGGGAATAAACTCTGGATTAGTTAATGTTCTTTATAGCACTCAGAAGAGGGTAAATAATAGGATTGCTCCTATTTGACACAAAATAGTTTATATATATATATATATATTGAAATGATTTTAATTTCTTCACAATCCATGTGCTCATCATAATGGGAAGGATGCTTTCTTAAATTTGAACTTTTGGTCAACCAAAATTTTTTTTAGTTTTCATAATTTTACTTATGAAAGTTTAGTTTATGGTTTAGTTAACTTTGTCTTTTATCTGCATTTTAAATAGCATTCACTTTAGTAGTTAACATTCAAACTTTGCATTTTATCTTTTTTTACTTTAAATTATAATTATAATCTTAAGAACTATTTACAGGCATTTCCAACTTCCCTATAAGATCGTTATCTAGGACTTCATTAGAGCCATTTATTACTTGAGCAATACGTATACTTGCGTATACTTGCATATACTTGCATCATTAGAGCCCTTTATTTTATTTTATTTTGAGTGTTAGTTTTTATTGTGAGAGAAGGAAGAGAATTTAAAGGATCTTCAAGATATTTGGCGGAGAGAATTAGAGATAAGTGTTTATCTTTATGACTATACTTGGTTTTTAATTTAGATTTTTTGCTTTTGTGCATGATTTCTACTTTTAAACACATGTGTGGTTGTGTTTTCTTTATGGATGGTTTTAAATTTAGATTTTTTTGCTTTTGTGCATGATTTCTACTTTTAAACACATGTGTGGTTGTGTTTTATCTATGGATTCAGAGTAGTTTTCATTATATTTTTCCTTAAAATGATAAGTGATTAAATATTTAAAAGAAGTTGTGTGAAGTATTAAACTTCAATGTTGGAAGAAGTTTTAATGATTCAAGACCTTGCACTTCTTTTACTTCTAGATTTGGCCAATTAAGATGCTAAAATCTATTGTGAGAACATGTAAGATCCGACATGGTATTGTCTCAGTCAACAAATGGTTGGAATCACATATTGATTTCATGAATGAGAATGTAGTTCATGGGGTTGAGTGCAAATAAATAGGAAAATATATTTCCAAGGATGTAGAATTAGAAGACTTTAGAGTTACAGGATAAAGTCCCCAATTTGATTTATAGTTTTAGGTTTTGATACGATATGTTAGCCCCAAGATGGAGGGAGAAAAGAGAACTCTAGAGTGAGAGCTAGTATCTTTCCTGCCTAGCCGGTCTTCAAAACTATTCAAACTATAGATTAACCAATGTTTTTTATAGCATATCTAGTAAACGTAAAGAGTATTATTGCTCCTATTTGGCACAACACATTTAGCATACTTCCACAACTGAATTTCTGTGTTTATCAGTGATTCATAATAAGGAAAAAATAATTTACTTATATTGCATTCATCTTGCAAGTATTTTAGTTAAGTTAATTAGTTGCTTACTTTATTTTCAATTATGAATAATTAAAAAAAGAATCGAACATTTATTCCTATTATAGAATCTTAAGTTTGAGTAAGAATATATATTGCTAAGTATTTTTTTTATATAAAACTAATTTTTCCTGTATGTTTGATACTCAAGACTTAATCAAAAAGTTTTATATTACTTGATAACAATACGTACACCTGCGTAGTATCCCTTATTGAAATATTATAAATATAATCACATACATCATATTTTACATCTCTATATATAGAAAGTCGGGATCATGTGCCTTATAGAGAAATTCAGAAAATTATTCAAAAATGTCATGATTCTGAATTTGGAGGTCATTTTAGGAATGAAAGAATTGTTCATAAAATTTTGTAATCTGGATTTTATAGTCCTGCATTATTTAGAGATGTTAATACATACAAAAAAAACATATGATCGGTGTTAGATAGTAGGTAATGTTTCAAGAAAAAATAAAATGCCTCTAAATTTTAATTTGGAAATTAAAATTTTTTATGCATGAGGATTAGATTTTATGGGACCATTTTTACCCTCATTTGGAAACATTTATATATTGATTGCAGTGGATTATATTTCAACTTGGATTGAAGTAATCACTTTACCTCGATGTGATGCTCAAAGTATTTCAGAATTTTTAATTAACAATATTTTACAAGATATGGAATGTCGAGAGTAATCATTACCGATGGAGGATCTCATTTTAGAAATGTAGCAATTGTAAGATTGGTGGAAAAATATAATATAATGCATAAAATTGCAACTGCTTATCATCCCCAAACTTGTGGTTTAGCAGAAGTATTTAATCGTGAAATTAAGAGAATTTTTGAAAAGAGTGTTAATCATGGTAAAATGGATTATTCTGATATATTAAATACTACATTATGGGCATACAGGAAAACTTATAAGACACCTATAGNATCCCCAAACTTGTGGTTTAGCAGAAGTATTTAATCGTGAAATTAAGAGAATTTTTGAAAAGAGTGTTAATCCTGGTAAAATGGATTATTCTGATATATTAAATACTGCATTATGGGCATACAGGAAAACTTATAAGACACCTATAAGAATTTCTCCTTATAGATTAATGGTTGGGAAGACTTGTCACTTGCCAATAGAGTTGGAGCATAAAGCTTATTGAGCTATAAGAGAATTTAATTTTAATTTGAAAGAAGCTGGAAAAAAAGATTATTACAATTGAATAAGCTTGATGAAATTAGAAATGAATCTTATGATAATGCGGGGATTTATAAAGAAAAGATGAAAATGTGGCATGATTGGAAGATATTAAAAAGGGAATTTGAACTTGGAAAAGAAGCTTTATTATATAATTCACGATTGAAATTATTCCCTGGGGAACTGAAGTTTTGGTGGAAAGGGTCATTTATAGTTATTAAAGTCTATCCCTATAGAGCAGTTAAAATTGAAGATCCCAAGACTGGAATGATATTTAAAGTAAATGNGTTATTAAAGTCTATCCCTATAGAGCAGTTAAAATTGAAGATCCCAAGACTGGAATGATATTTAAAGTAAATAGGCACAGATTAAAAATATAATTTGATGTTCAATGACCAGCTTTTAAAGAGACTATAATGTTGGGTCACCAAGAATAAATACTAGGAATGTTGAGCTGATGACATTAAATCAAGCGCTTAGTGGGAGGCAGCCCATTGGTATTATTCTTTACTTTGCCTTTGAGTTTTTGTTCAAAATATTTTATGTATATTTATAACTATGTCTTTATATAGTCCGTGTATTTGAGAAAATATTTAGAAACATCTTTTTTTATCTAATCATATGGAAAAATTAAGAATTTATTGGATCAAAATTGAAATAGTGCAATTTTTGGAACTGGCGCATTAAGCTCAGATTGGCGCATGATGTGCCAAATTCTAAAGACTTGGGGCATGATGTACCAGAATTGGCACATGATGCGCTACGGTATCGAAAATGACTTAAAACNGTTCAAAATATTTTATGTATATTTATAATTATGTCTTTATATAGTCCGTGTATTTGAGAAAATATTTAGAAACGTCTTTTTTTATCTAATCATATGGAAAAATTGAGAATTTATTGGATCAAAATTGAAATAGTGCAGTTTTTGGAACTGGCGCATTAAGCTCAGATTGGCGCATGATGTGCCAAATTCAAAAGACTTGGGGCATGATGTACCAGAATCGGCACATGATGCGCTACGATATCGAAAATGACTTAAAATNATGACTTTTTTAGATTAAGCCGGTTCAAGAGGAATTTTGTAAAAATTTTTAAAGGGACACTTATTCTAAACATCTTTTGGAGTAATTCAATGCATCTAGACACTTTGGATGGTTATATTATGAAGGGATATGTCTCTTGGATTAAATGAAACCACTTTTGAATTCAAAAGAGTGAACTTTTGGAGGGAACTTCTTGAGTCCCTATTGAAATGAGGCAACCCCNTTAAATTCTTGTATTCAAACCAGAAAATCTATTGATATTGGGCCATTATTATAAAATAGGTTTTGGGTTTGATTGTGAATGGGTCTGCAACTGGGCTTAAACATCCATCCACTATTTTCCTACTGTACAGTCAATCGCAAGTACCTTATGAAAGTTGGTAAAAAGTGCTTGTTCCTTGGAAGATGATGAATCCAGAAGTCTATTGCAATTGTATTGGAATGGAGGATGAAAATGGTATGAATGTACTGATGGATCAGGAATTCTTGAATTCATCACCTATTCAGCCTTACTTCAATTTGAATGCACTTTTGAGGAAGATCAAGAAGATATAAAAGAGGTGCAAAATCTAATGCACGCAATTAGAAATTTTTCTAAAATTTTAGATCATCTAGACTGAAGATTTAAAGAACATTTTGAACATATTGATCGTATTGAAGATGCTTTGGTGTGTAAGTTCAAGAAACATGCTTGGATTAGGGAGGATTCAATGGATGATTTTCCTTACCTACCCTTTGACAATTTGTATGTGCACTACCAATCTATGAGAGATATTTAGGAGGACGAGAGTAAAGAAGATGTTTGAACTTAATTTATGCACAAAATGTTTTGTTTAGTATTATTTGTTTTAGTTACATTGTTGTTTTGGATTGAATTTACTACTATTGTTGAACTTTATCGATGTTTATACTTTGTATTTAGATGATTAGATTTCAGTGTTAGGATGTTTGGTTAGCTTTAAAATACTGAATTTCATGTTTTTTGGCTTGATAAATGTTAGTTTGTAATAGCGTGGATTTCATATATAAAAGTNTTTATTACTTGAGCAATACGTATACTTGCGTATACTTGCATATACTTGCATCATTAGAGCCCTTTATTTTATTTTATTTTGAGTGTTAGTTTTTATTGTGAGAGAAGGAAGAGAATTTAAAGGATCTTCAAGATATTTGGCGGAGAGAATTAGAGATAAGTGTTTATCTTTATGACTATACTTGGTTTTTAATTTAGATTTTTTGCTTTTGTGCATGATTTCTACTTTTAAACACATGTGTGGTTGTGTTTTCTTTATGGATGGTTTTAAATTTAGATTTTTTTGCTTTTGTGCATGATTTCTACTTTTAAACACATGTGTGGTTGTGTTTTATCTATGGATTCAGAGTAGTTTTCATTATATTTTTCCTTAAAATGATAAGTGATTAAATATTTAAAAGAAGTTGTGTGAAGTATTAAACTTCAATGTTGGAAGAAGTTTTAATGATTCAAGACCTTGCACTTCTTTTACTTCTAGATTTGGCCAATTAAGATGCTAAAATCTATTGTGAGAACATGTAAGATCCGACATGGTATTGTCTCAGTCAACAAATGGTTGGAATCACATATTGATTTCATGAATGAGAATGTAGTTCATGGGGTTGAGTGCAAATAAATAGGAAAATATATTTCCAAGGATGTAGAATTAGAAGACTTTAGAGTTACAGGATAAAGTCCCCAATTTGATTTATAGTTTTAGGTTTTGATACGATATGTTAGCCCCAAGATGGAGGGAGAAAAGAGAACTCTAGAGTGAGAGCTAGTATCTTTCCTGCCTAGCCGGTCTTCAAAACTATTCAAACTATAGATTAACCAATGTTTTTTATAGCATATCTAGTAAACGTAAAGAGTATTATTGCTCCTATTTGGCACAACACATTTAGCATACTTCCACAACTGAATTTCTGTGTTTATCAGTGATTCATAATAAGGAAAAAATAATTTACTTATATTGCATTCATCTTGCAAGTATTTTAGTTAAGTTAATTAGTTGCTTACTTTATTTTCAATTATGAATAATTAAAAAAAGAATCGAACATTTATTCCTATTATAGAATCTTAAGTTTGAGTAAGAATATATATTGCTAAGTATTTTTTTTATATAAAACTAATTTTTCCTGTATGTTTGATACTCAAGACTTAATCAAAAAGTTTTATATTACTTGATAACAATACGTACACCTGCGTAGTATCCCTTATTGAAATATTATAAATATAATCACATACATCATATTTTACATCTCTATATATAGAAAGTCGGGATCATGTGCCTTATAGAGAAATTCAGAAAATTATTCAAAAATGTCATGATTCTGAATTTGGAGGTCATTTTAGGAATGAAAGAATTGTTCATAAAATTTTGTAATCTGGATTTTATAGTCCTGCATTATTTAGAGATGTTAATACATACAAAAAAAACATATGATCGGTGTTAGATAGTAGGTAATGTTTCAAGAAAAAATAAAATGCCTCTAAATTTTAATTTGGAAATTAAAATTTTTTATGCATGAGGATTAGATTTTATGGGACCATTTTTACCCTCATTTGGAAACATTTATATATTGATTGCAGTGGATTATATTTCAACTTGGATTGAAGTAATCACTTTACCTCGATGTGATGCTCAAAGTATTTCAAAATTTTTAATTAACAATATTTTACAAGATATGGAATGTCGAGAGTAATCATTACCGATGGAGGATCTCATTTTAGAAATGTAGCAATTGTAAGATTGGTGGAAAAATATAATATAATGCATAAAATTGCAACTGCTTATCATCCCCAAACTTGTGGTTTAGCAGAAGTATTTAATCGTGAAATTAAGAGAATTTTTGAAAAGAGTGTTAATCCTGGTAAAATGGATTATTCTGATATATTAAATACTGCATTATGGGCATACAGGAAAACTTATAAGACACCTATAAGAATTTCTCCTTATAGATTAATGGTTGGGAAGACTTGTCACTTGCCAATAGAGTTGGAGCATAAAGCTTATTGAGCTATAAGAGAATTTAATTTTAATTTGAAAGAAGCTGGAAAAAAAGATTATTACAATTGAATAAGCTTGATGAAATTAGAAATGAATCTTATGATAATGCGGGGATTTATAAAGAAAAGATGAAAATGTGGCATGATTGGAAGATATTAAAAAGGGAATTTGAACTTGGAAAAGAAGCTTTATTATATAATTCACGATTGAAATTATTCCCTGGGGAACTGAAGTTTTGGTGGAAAGGGTCATTTAAAGTTATTAAAGTCTATCCCTATAGAGCAGTTAAAATTGAAGATCCCAAGACTGGAATGATATTTAAAGTAAATAGGCACAGATTAAAAATATAATTTGATGTTCAATGACCAGCTTTTAAAGAGACTATAATGTTGGGTCACCAAGAATAAATACTAGGAATGTTGAGCTGACGACATTAAATCAAGCGCTTAGTGGGAGGCAGCCCATTGGTATTATTCTTTACTTTGCCTTTGAGTTTTTGTTCAAAATATTTTATGTATATTTATAATTATGTCTTTATATAGTCCGTGTATTTGAGAAAATATTTAGAAACGTCTTTTTTTATCTAATCATATGGAAAAATTGAGAATTTATTGGATCAAAATTGAAATAGTGCAGTTTTTGGAACTGGCGCATTAAGCTCAGATTGGCGCATGATGTGCCAAATTCAAAAGACTTGGGGCATGATGTACCAGAATCGGCACATGATGCGCTACGATATCGAAAATGACTTAAAATATTTCAAAAGGTAGTTTTTAGCGGATTCTTCTCCTTATAACTCCCAAAAACTAATTCTTAAGTCTATTTTAAGAGGGAAAACGAGGGAAAAGCCACTAGATTTCAAATCCAATTACTTCCTACTCCAAAAATACTGCAAGAATTTAAATTTTCAACTGGAGAAATTTTGTCAATTTTGATGCGCAAAAGTTGCAAGATCGTATTGTAGTGAAGAAGAGGCTAATCAAAGAAAAGGGATTTGTGAATCAAGGATTCAACACACCAAATACTCGAGTTGAAGCGATCATTGCGTAGAGATGTTGGGAAGTGCATTGTTACACCACTGTTGTCGTAGTTGTCCCTGTGGTGAAAGAGTTTTATGGAAATCTTCATGGAATCAACCAAGGAATTGTCTATGAGAAAGGTAGGCTTGTGCAATTCACTCCGTTAAGAATAAACGTGATGTTTATGATTGAGAATGTGTCTATCTGCCATTATGCAAATTTTAACCAAACAAGAGACAATATGAATGAACTCTACTAGTACCTTACGGATGAAGATGCAAATTGGGAGGCCAGAGAAGAGGGAAATGTAAGTTTTTTGTCATCATTGTTAAATCGTACTTCTCATGAAACTTTTTTATTACATCAAAATTTTTGTCTACTATGAAGATCAATAAAGTGACTAAGGAGTGCGCTATTTTAAATTCTTGTATTCAAACCAGAAAATCTATTGATATTGGGCCATTATTATAAAATAGGTTTTGGGTTTGATTGTGAATGGGTCTGCAACTGGGCTTAAACATCCATCCACTATTTTCCTACTGTACAGTCAATCGCAAGTACCTTATGAAAGTTGGTAAAAAGTGCTTGTTCCTTGGAAGATGATGAATCCAGAAGTCTATTGCAATTGTATTGGAATGGAGGATGAAAATGGTATGAATGTACTGATGGATCAGGAATTCTTGAATTCATCACCTATTCAGCCTTACTTCAATTTGAATGCACTTTTGAGGAAGATCAAGAAGATATAAAAGAGGTGCAAAATCTAATGCACGCAATTAGAAATTTTTCTAAAATTTTAGATCATCTAGACTGAAGATTTAAAGAACATTTTGAACATATTGATCGTATTGAAGATGCTTTGGTGTGTAAGTTCAAGAAACATGCTTGGATTAGGGAGGATTCAATGGATGATTTTCCTTACCTACCCTTTGACAATTTGTATGTGCACTACCAATCTATGAGAGATATTTAGGAGGACGAGAGTAAAGAAGATGTTTGAACTTAATTTATGCACAAAATGTTTTGTTTAGTATTATTTGTTTTAGTTACATTGTTGTTTTGGATTGAATTTACTACTATTGTTGAACTTTATCGATGTTTATACTTTGTATTTAGATGATTAGATTTCAGTGTTAGGATGTTTGGTTAGCTTTAAAATACTGAATTTCATGTTTTTTGGCTTGATAAATGTTAGTTTGTAATAGCGTGGATTTCATATATAAAAGTGAATTTTTTGTTGTTTGTGAAAGTTTGTTGTTAGAATAATGTTTATCTATGTTCAAAAATGATCATTTGAGTTAATTAGAGGTTGATGTGAAGCGGTACGGAGCAAATTTCCACCAAAATTGAAATCTGGTGAATTGTGCTCTAGCAAATGATACACTAGAATGGTGCATGATGCGATGTTTTATAGAGCATTGGCACATGATGCGCCAAAAACCTGAACACGCCTGATTGCCTAAGCAATCGTGAAATCACACAAACAAGCTCCATTTTCACTACTTGGGTCATCTCCTACGTATAAACACTGACTAAGGGCTTTACATCGAAGGTGACAAAGATTATTTTGTTGGCCAAGAATCATATATTTCATCTTCTATTGGTAGAGCTTCACTTTAACTTAGAAATTTTTTATTTTCACCATGGATTTTTCTTACATTATGGAAGATTTGAAATTTGGGAATTTTGATGAAAAGTTTGAAGAAAATTCATGGTGAAAAGTTTCTTACCAAATAATCTTGCTTCAGAAGTAAGACTATTGATTTAATAATTTATTTGGAATTTATTTGGATTTTCATAGATTTTCCAATGGCTCCCTAAGTGAAGAGAGGAAGGTCGTCCTAGGATTTTGATTCGTGAAGATTCATTAACTTCAACGCCCGACATAGTCTTAATGCTCAAACGGAGACCAGAAGATTGATCCAAGAACGGGCATTTGCAAACTCGAGTGGCGAGATCGAAAGGTTGATCCTTGCCAGAACTTGGGAACGATTATTCTACTTCATTACAGTAGCAATTTTCCTCATGATTCGGGGGTTCTATGCTAACCTGAGTTTCATTGAGGGGGATCACATCTTGGTTAGAAGTAAGTAAGCAGAATTTATTATTGATCAGATCGATACTTATTATAGGCTAAGGAATTTGTATCATGATGAGTACGCTATATTCGTGATAACCGATTCATCACTAGATGAAGTGATTGCCTTTTTAGCCGATGGAAAAGGAGAATGGAGGATTAAGAATAACAAAGTAGTTTTCTCCGCTTCTTTGTTGACTAGTCATTCAAAGGTATAGCATCACTTCATTTTTTCTAAGTTATTACCAACAAATAATCTTTCTGATTTGTCAAAAGATAGAGCCATGTTGAGCTATTTCATTCAAAACAAGAAAGTAATAAATGTTGGAGCACTCATAGTTCATCATGCTCGAAGTATAGCTGGTAGTTCTACAACTAGTGGTTTGGGATATCCTGCCCTGATTTTCACTTTATGTGAGCAATCACGAGTAGATTCTCATAGAAATGAAGAAAAATTACAGCCATAAAATCCTATTGGGAGGCATATAATTCAGAGAGTGGAATAATTTGTTGAATCTAGAGGTGGTAGAAGGGATAGACCCTCTACATCAGCTGTTGGAGCATCTACTTCTGGCTCTGCATCACTGGAAAGCATTATGGACCAACTTATGATTCAAGAAATGGACATAATTAATATAAAGAGTCATATTGAAGAAATTGGAGCAAGAAATGCTTATAATGATGAATATCAGCATAAGAGAGTTTGGCATGATAAAGATTTTGAGAATCCTATGGTAAGAAATTGAGCCCAATGTAGAATTTCCTCCTTGCCCCAATTTCCCTCCTTATGTTCATATTCATGATGAAGACGAGGAAGAAGAAGAAGAAGATGATGATGATAAGGAAGACGATGAAGAGTGATATTTTTATGAGTTTAGTTTAATTTTTTTTATGTTTTTTTGTTATTTGTGATTGTATGGTGATGTACTTTTATTTGGGAACTGTTAAATTAAAGACTTTTATGCTGTGTTGTGGACTGAAATTGTAATAGTAACTGTGGATTTTTACTTTTATTTCATTTTTTGTATTTTCAATTTTTGTATTCATGTTTTTAATTTTCAGTAGATTCTTTAAAATATATTATGTCTCATTTATTTCTTTAAACCCTGTATATATGTTTTTAAAGATAGTACTTGCAGTATACCAGAGCCTAGCTTCATATTCAAAAATCCTCTAGAGGTCAGTTTTTATTTTCATGCATTTATTGTTTTCTTTCACCTACTAAATTTTGTACTCAAATATTTTTAAAATTACTTAAAAACTTAAGTTTGGTGGGAAGAAAATTTTCTTTTGAAAAGAAATAAACTAAATTTTATTTGTCCTCAATTAACTGAATTTTAAAATTAATTTAACATGACCTGAGATATTGAGATTAAACTTTAAATGACTACACTTATGTTTATAAAACATTAAGGTAAATTTAGGTAAAATGTTTTTAATAATGAAGGTCAATTCTAAAGTTAAAGATATTTGGTATGATAAGATAAGACTATGATTTTCTATTTAAAGTAAATAAAATTATATTTTTTAAGTGTTAAAAATTTTAAAGTTTCATGTAAGAAGAAAAGAATGAAACTTTATGAAAAATTATAACTGATATGAATTTATTAAGTGAAGAAAGGTAAGGAGTTTTAACTTTAAGAAGAGGATAGTGACGTTCAAAACTATTAAAGGCTATCAAGATATAGTAATCCTCACTTTAAAAAATAAAAGAAGAAAGGATTGCAAAAGATCATAAAAGAAAAAAAAAGAAAAAAAACAGAAAAATAAAGTGAGGAGAAGCTTGAGGAGATGCCTAATCAAAAATTGGTTTCACTTGAACCAACTTAAGGAATGAAAACTTGTATTAGAATATTAGTAGTATTACTAGTAACGTTTCATGAAGTTTCTTTTCATATGAGTATCTCAAATATCATTAATATGACAAATTGCAACTCTTCTTGAAATGAATAGAGATTCAGAAATCTTAAATTTGATTACTAAATACTCTTAGACTTAGAGTTTGAATCTAAATTATTAAAGATTTTTCTTAAAATTTTTATATTCTCTTTATTAAACTAAAGTATAGAAGTTATCAGTTGATCCCTATCCTAAGTCATATGATTTTATGTAGTAAAATTGTCACTTGAGGACAGCTAACATTTAAGTTTAGGGGATTTTTTATACACCAAAATAATATGTTGTTTTAAGTATGTATTTTATGCCTATTTTTGATGATATTGCACTTTAAAGAAGGATATTTTTTTGTTTTTGTTGTAGGTATAACATTTTTAGGCATTTGGAGCAAAATTAGCAAAAAGAAAAAAATTTGGAGCCAAAACAGCGATTTTTTGGAATCTGGCGCAAGATGCTCCAGATTGGCGCATGATGCACTGTTTAACAAAGAGCCGGTGCATGATGCGCCAAATTTGGTGCATGATGCACTAGAGATAACTTTTTGCTGATTAAGGCAGTTCAAGATGAATTTTGAGCAAATTTTCAAAGCGACAGTTGTTCTAAACAACTTTTGGAGTATATCAATGCATTTAAACACTTTGGAAGGTTCTATTATGAAGTGATATGTCTCTTGGATCAAATGACACCACTTTTAAATTCAAAAGAGTAAACTTTTGGAGGGAACTTTTGGAGTTCCTTTTGAAATTATGGAGCCCCTAAAAAAAGAAGAAGACTTTAGGGAGTTGGGGTGTGACGTGAAGGAGAGAGAAAGGGGGTGGCATGAAAGGCAAGAGGAAGAGATAAAGAGAGAAGGTCAACGGCTTGAAGAATTTCTTCTAGGGTTTTGAGAGGAGAGGAAAGGTGAGAGGTTTCTTCTTAATTACACTTTTAATAGAGATTTAAGGGTGCTTGTAAAGAGAGAAAGACTTGAAGAGAACTTCTAGAGATTTTGTTGGGAAGGATTGTAAGTTAAGTTGTGTCTTTTATTACTTTTGTTTCGTAAACTTATTCTTATATATGAATCCCTGTTTTGTCATATCTTTCTTATGAATTCTAAACTCTCATCTTTCTCATGATTTTGTCATATCTTTCTCATGATTTTAAATGTTAATAATTTGTGATGATTTGAACTCTCATCTTCATTTACTTTTTGATCTAGCCAATTAAAATGTTAAAATGTGTTGAAAAACATATGTTCCAAAAGGGCTATGATTTCTACAACATAGGGAGAATCACATTTAATTTAATGGGAGAGTATGTCACCCATTGAATTGAGTGCAAATAAATAGGGAAATATACTTTGTTGGATGCATAATTGTAGATTTTAAGATGACAGATTAAAATCCCAAATTTGGTTTAGTTGGTTTGAAACTAAAGTGAGAGTGTTAGTCCTTAAGGGAGGGAGTAGAGGGAGCTCTGGAGTAGCAGTCGGTATCCTCCCAACTTAACTACAAAATTACGGAATAAACTCTGGATTAGTCAATATTCTTTGTAGCACTCGGAAGAGGGTAAAGAATATGATTGCTCCTATTTGGTACAAAGTTGTTTTAATATATATTTTTTCAAATGATTTTAATTTCTTCATAATCCATGAGCTCATTGTAATGGGAAGGATGCTTTCTTAAATTTANGTAAAGAATATGATTGCTCCTATTTGGTACAAAGTTGTTTTAATATATATTTTTTCAAATGATTTTAATTTCGTCATAATCCATGAGCTCATTGTAATGGGAAGGATGCTTTCTTAAATTTGAAATTTTTGTTAACAAAAATTTCATTTAGTTTTCGTAATTTTACTTATGAAAGTTTAGTTTCTGGTTTAGTTAACTTTGTCTTTTATCTGTATTTTAAATAACATTCATTTTAGTAGTTAATATTCAAACTTCACATTTTACTTTTTTTTTACTTTAAATTATAATTATAATCTTAAGAACTTTGTACAANTCTTTTATCTTTATTTTAAATAACATTCATTTTAGTAGTTAATATTCAAACTTCACATTTTACTTTTTTTTTTACTTTAAATTATAATTATAATCTTAAGAACTTTGTACAGACCATTCCAACTTCCCTGTGAGATTGATATCTAGGACTTCATTAGAGTCGTTTATTACTTGAGCAAAACGTATACATGCGTTATTTTTAAATGGGCATTTGGTAGTTTAAGAGAGTGTTAAAGATAAACTATTTTTTTTAAAATTACTTTTGTTGGAATTACATTGCATATTTATTATTATATATGTCATGTGTATTTGGTAATATTGAAAAATAATTGCAAAATTAACACATTAAATCCGCTCGCATCTGTCATTGAGGTTCTCCTCAGGATTCATGACATCCCCTTGTTCTTCTTTCTTTGGATTTCAAAATAAAATGTTTCAAATTTGAGCTTTTCCCCTTTCACACCTCTTTGTCCAATCTTTTTAAAAGTCCCATCCCTTTCAATTCTTGAGGACAATATCGCCTGATTTTTATTGAGAGTTTTCTTAGGTGACATCAGTTATCTAAGATGTAATTAACTATAGGAGCTTGCCCTTATAGAAAATATTTTTGAACCCATCTTAATATAAAACATATTTAATTTTTTGTATTAAATAGAGGAACTTATCAGTCAACATTATCAAATAATTTTTTGCAAACTTAAACAGATGTCATAAACTCTTTAGTTTATTTAATCGAGCCTCACCAGTAAGTACTGTGTCCACCCATCAAGATAGATCCATTGGTTGCAGTGTTACTCTTGTTTATTTAAACTACTGAGGATATGAGATCTATTTGGTCTCATATTTTCAAAATAGTACTTTTTCCCAAATTATATATATACATATATTAAATTAAATCAGGCATCAAAATATCCATTCCAGCAACCGACAACTTCCAATTTAGCAACCGACAATTTCTGGCGACTATG
>JXCR01146513.1:89126-149900 GCA_002079205.1 Phalaenopsis hybrid cultivar | reverse complement strand
TATATATATATATATATATATATATATATATATATATATATATATATATATATATATATATATATATATATATATATATTTATATTTATAAAGTGTTTTGTGCCAAGTAAGAGCAATTGTATTGTTTGTCCTCTTCCAAGTGCGTAAATAACATTGACTAATCAAGAGTTTTGTCACTAATTTTGTGGTTACGCTGGGAGGATACCGACTTCCACTCCAAAGCTCCCACTACTCTGTCACCTGAGGGCTAACAATCTTGCATTAGTTTCAAATCAAATGGACCAAATTGAGGATTTTAATCTATCACCTTAAAATCTTCAATTTTGCATCAAACAAAGTATATTCCCTATTTATTTGCACTCAACCCCATGGATGACATCCTCTCCCATGGAATCAAATGTGATTATCCCCATGTCTTAGAAATCATAGCCCTTTCGGAATATATGTTTCTCAACAAATTTTAACATTTCAACTGTAAATAAAGATCGGAGAAGGATAAAGAAAAATACTCAAAAATCATGAGAAAGATACGAAAAAACACGGATTGCATATATAAAAACAAGTTTACAAAATAAAGAAGTAAAAGAACACAACATATCTCACAATCATTCCCAAGCAAGTCCATAGAAGTTCTCGTCAAACACTTTCCCTCTTTACAATCACCATCAATTCTTTCTTGAAAAAGTAATAGAGAAGAAATCTCTCACCTCCCCTCTCCTCTTAAAATCCTTAAAGAAAATCTCCAAGCCCTCTCTCTCTCTCTCTCTCTCTCTCTCTCTCTCTCTCTTATTTCTTCAAAAACCCCTCACGCGCCTCTCTCCTCAAGCCCTAGACTTTCCTCTCTTTTATTAGAAGCTGCCTCCCTCCAAAAAAAATTTGAAATTTCCTCAAAATTTATGTCCAAAAGTTAACTCTTTTGAATTCAAAAGACATGTTTATTGATTCAAGAGACATATCCCTTTATAAAAGAACCTTTCAAAGTGTCTAAATGAATTGGATCACTCCATGGGGCATTTAGAACAAGTGACCCTTTCAAAATTCGTGCAAAATTTGTCCCAAACCTCCTTAATCCACAAAACATTTGTCTCTGACACTTTACCACATTGTTCTGGATTTTAGCGCTTCAGGCGCCAAATGTGGTGCTTCAGGCACCAACTCTCGGTCAAATGGCACTTCAGGCGCCAATTCTGGTGCTTCAGGCAACATCTCTCTATAAAGTTGTGTTTAAGGTGCTAGCTCTCTATAAAGTGACGCTTCAGGCTCCAGTTTTGGCTTTTCAACTTCCTTTACTATTTTTGTGGATAGGTCACCCTCTTTAGGTGTGAGTAATATTGTATTTTGGTTTCTAGATAGAGGACCTTTCCAATGTAGTTTCTTTGTACTATTTTTATTACTCAACATGTAAAGAACCGAATAATGCTCATTCTAATATATATATAAGTTTTATAATTAAAACTAAGTTTTTTAAGTAATTTACCGTAGCCTCCCCGACAACGATGTCAAAAACTTGATGCAGAATTTTTGTGTGCGCTATAAATGTTTTTCAACACCACAACACACATAGCAGCTATACTAGAAAATATGCAGATCAATCCAATAAAATTCACTTCATTATAATCATTTTTTATCTTTGTAAAATATTTAAAGTTGCAACTTCTAGTGAATTAATGTGTACTTTCAATTGTAAATCATCACTAGGTTGCAAACGCAAGTATACGTACACTCAAGTAATAAAGGGCTCTAATGGAGTCCTAAGTATTGATCTTACAAGGAGGTTAAAATTTTTATTATAATAACACAAAGACACAATATTTAAACTATATAAAATTTTATTAAGTATCAAAATTTGTTTCATTATAAAATTTTATTAAGTATCAAAGTAAGAATCAAACATGATTCTTACTTTTTTGTAGAAAACATAGCCCTCTCGGATTGTATATTTCACAACAAATTTTAACAATTCAATTGGTCAAATCGAAAAGTAAATGAAGTTCAAGGTTTTGAACCATCATAATTATTAATTTAAAATATTGCACAACAATCTTGATTCTTCACATCACCATATCTCTTTGCAGGGACAAATACAAAAAAATCTACTCAAAATTCATGAGAGAGATACAACAAAACATGGATTCTATATATATAAATAAATTTACAAAATAAGAAAAATAAAGTAAAACAACTTAACTCGATCTCCTCCCCAAGCAAATCCTTAGAAATATAATGAAGAAGAAATCTCTCACTTTCTCTCTCCTCTTAAATCTTTTAGAGAACACTCTAATCTCTCCCACGCACTTGATACTCAATCTCCCCTCTTTTCTGACATTAAAACACTATTTTGTAATGTAGAAACAAATTTCCCAACAGTCTCCTTTGGCACCCCTTCAAAATACATCCAAATTCAATTTATTTATGAAAATAACTCTCTCTGGCGCCTAGGCGCTGTCTTCTCTAGAATATTGTGATTAGGCGTCAGTTCAATTTTTGTAAATGCTATCATTTGACTCCAAAATTTGTCTTTTTTGCTTCTTTTAAGCTCCAAATGCCTTGACTTAGTATATCTGCAATAAAACATGAAATTATCTTTCTTTAAAGTACAATATCACCAAATATAAGTCTTTTATATATATATATATATATATTAGGTGAAGGAGTTTCTTATGACTCCCTACCTGTTGAAGTAAAAAGGACTAGTACAGACATCAGAGAGGGAGCTGAGGACTCCTCTATTTGGTTCAATACAGGAACCCAGGAGATCCCCCAAAAAATGCTAAATGTCACCCCCCANTATATTAGGTGAAGGAGTTTCTTATGACTCCCTACCTGTTGAAGTAAAAAGGACTAGTACAGACATCAGAGATGGAGCTGAGGACTCCTCCATTTGGTTCAATACAGGAACCCAGGAAATCCCCCAAAAAATGCTAAATGTCACCCCCCCAAAAAGAAAAACTACAATGAATCAACAGAAGGAGATAAGTGTAAGATTGCATCTGCCCCCACAGTAATCCTTTGTCTTTGTAGGCCATTCTGATGTGGGGGGAATTTAGAATATCTCCTTGCAGTTGATAAAGGAGAGCAGGTGGAGGGTTGACAGCAACCTCAGTTTCATTAGAGTGTGATCCAAGTTGGGTCAACCAGTTTGCAGGCTGGTTTCCTTCCCTATAGATGAAAGTGAACTGAATTTGTATCTTGCTAGTGAGATCTCTGATTTTTTTTAGCCAGTAAGAGTAGTTCCAGGGAATGTCTTCCTTCTGATTTAAGAGAGGAATAATCACAGCAGAATCCACTTCCAACCAAATTCTATTCCAATTAGCCTTAGTGGCTAGGTTGATTGCCCAATACACATCAATGAGTTCAGTCTCAGTGGCATCATTGGCCAGGACTGGGTATAAAAGTACAGCAAGAACTTACCCAAATGATTTCTATAGATACCTCCCACACCAGCTCTATTTTTAATAAAGCCTCCATGAGTANGTTCAGTCTCAGTGGCATCATTGGCCAGGACTGGGTATAAAAGTACAGCAAGAACTTACCCAAATGATTTCTGTAGATACCTCCCACACCAGCTCTATTTTTAATAAAGCCTACATGAGTGNCAACACAAGACTTGAGGATGAGGCTTGATCAAATAAATTAAGAAATATATGGCATCTATTTTGCCAAAAAATTCTCCTATTTAATATAAAGAATTAAATAGAGTTTATTTTAAATTTGGTTCAGACAAGCTTCCTATAAAGTGAAGCCCATATAGTTAATTTCATCTTAGATAACTAAAGTCATCTAAGAAAACTCTCGATAAAAATCAGGAAATGTTATCTTCAAAGAGGTCAAAAGGATAGGACTTTTCAACAGAATTGGACAAAGAGGTGTGAAATGAGAATGGCTCAAATTTGGAACATTTTAATGTAGAATCCAAAGGAGGAAAACTAGGGGATGTCATAGATCCGGAGGAGAACCTCGGTGACTTCCAATCTATCCTATTGTTTGACTTCAGTTTTAAGGAGAAAGTATTTGAGTGTTTCATCTTGTCAATTTTATTATTTAGGGCTTACATTCATGACAAACGACAACCTCGGAATCTTAGACAAGCTAGGGATTATATTGTACAGCAGAGTTATACAAAGGCCTAAAGATGATTTGAGGATTTATGTTTTAAGAGGTAGACAACCTCGAAATCCAATGGCTTGTTGCTTTATTCTAAGTAAGGATATGTTGTTGTAGTTCCTCTTGATGTTGAAGATGGCCATGTTGCCCACCATGTTAGTTCCAAGCTCCTCGTCTTGGCGAGTTCAAATTTTCTAGTGTTTCAAGTTATGATGTCAAATCAGATGTCTCTGTGGTTGTAGTTCTTTAAATATTATGGGGCATATTAACGTTGATTAGAGTGACACCTTCCCTCGTTCCGGCATCACTATTTTCTATTGGATTCACTTAGTCCAAATGAACTTATCAAACGCATCTTTAAATTTTATGAGGTCATATTAAAGTTGATTAGAGCGACACCAGTTAGGATCCTACGGCTCCCTCGTTCCGGTATCACTATTTTCTATTGGATTCACTTAGTCCAAATGAACTTACTAAACCCTCATTCCGGTACCACTATTTTCTATTGGATTCACTTAGTCCAAATGAATTTACTAAACTCAACATAATGAGTTTCATACTTTCATTTAGACTGTGGGAAGCCTCGTTAGCAACCGTAGGTTATCTCTTCCAAGGGATTCCCGATCATCTGATAGAGATGACTTAATCTATTTGCAATCATTGTTTTGGTGATTTTTATGATTAAATTTTGAGTTGTCTTATATTTTGAATGTGATGGCAGTGAATTTTATCTTGGTTGATTTTAGTTTTGGTTGACGACTATCTTAGCAGTTTTGGTTTTCATGCAAGGTGGCATTGTTGTTTAACATGTAGGTTTGTGTTTTTGTGTTCATATATGCAAGTGAGTAAGTACAGCAACATACTGAAAATTAAAGTACAGGAAAAAAATGTGGGTAAGTAAATCACAATAATAACGTACCTGGATGGTCTTCACGTCACTTCAACTAAAACTCAAAATGCATGTGAGAGCATTTATATATTAAATGCATTCTATGTAGAGCAGGAAGATAAGGTTCCAGTGATCTACCAAATCCTAAATCATATCTTGGTGAGCCTCTATTAATTCATTTGAGGATGACTTCATTAAGCAAAACATACTGAGTTTAGTAGACCTCTGAGGTATCCAAAAGGTTAAGAGGAAGAAGCAAGTTCATGCATCCCTCTCACCACCTTGTAAAAAGTCTCGAGCTCATTTGAACTTATTATGTTGCTTAATAATTCATCCTATAAATACCTCTAGTGTTCAGTGAACATTGATGTTTCAATTATCCTTAAGAGTAAGGTTATTATCATTTGTCATTTAATCTGAGAATTATGTGGGTGAAAACCCTTAAAAGTTGTAAGTTAATGCTATTAAGACACTTTGCCAATTTTAGTTTTAACTTGGGCTTGTAGTATTTTTTTTTTAAAGGTGTTCAACTTCTAGTTACATTCACCTTTATAATCCTCATTTACCCAAATTTGATTTAGCCAAGGTCACTATTATGCCCTTAAGACCTTGGTGGATACATTAATAATTTTGGTAAGAAATTGAATTTTAAGTGATAGTAATTCATCATAAAAATGTTTAAATGTCCTTTGAACACCAAATAGGGGTATTAAATTAGTGAGCTATTAACATCCAAACTCATACCTCTAAGTCTATGATCATTTAATTTAATAGACCACCAAATTTTAATGATTTAAGAAAATGCAAATTTATATTTTAATTAAGAAAAGTGAAATTAATTTCTACCACTTAATTCCCTATGTTTCAATCATCTCAACATGTTAATTAAGATCAAATATTGCTCATTTCCCTTTCTTGAATTAAGCCTAAATAATAATCAAGACCAAATTTTTAAAATTATACCTTTGCCCCTAAGTCTCTATCACTTCATAATTCATCAAATTTAATTCAAATAACTTTAGAATTTTTATCCTACCTCACTCATGGGTCAATTCGGACATGAGAGAGGAAAATATAATTTTTCAAAAATTAATTTAATTTATATAATTATTTACATGCAAAAATAAGATTTTTCAAAGAAAATTCAATAACTTGACCAAGCCAAATCCTAATCACTTGAAATTTTTACTGGAGTTACACTTATACTCAAGAACCACTTAGACAAAATTTCATGAGTTTTGACTTTTATTTGAATTTTTAGAATTATTTTAATTTTTGGAGTATTAATTAATTATAAAATATTTTAAATGTTGAAAATTAAGTTTTATATTTTTCTTAAATCTCTCCAACCCAGGAAAACAAATTTCATATATTTATGATTTTTTCTTTGAATTATTAGAATTATGTTTAGTGAGAAATTAAGAAAAATTCTTTTTTAGCCTTTAAAAAATTATTTTAAGCTTTAAAATTCAATATCTTCACTTAAGAAATTAAGAAAATATTTTAATTGCTCCTAAGGTCTTAGAAAATAAATTATAATATTTAATTTAATTTTAATAATTTTATGATTTTTATTATTTTTTCATTATTTAAATATTTAAAAATGCTTAAAAATGAAATTTTACTTTAGTTACAATTTTATTTTTATAAAATTCCTTTAATCAGAGAGAACTCCTAAAAACCAATTTTATAATTTTTTTTAGTTATATTTTATTTATTATTATTATTATTTTACGTGTTAAAAGTCTCATTTAACTTAGAAAATCAAATTAGGTTATCAAATGAATTCCAAATATTTTGAAATTTTTATGGGGAGTCCTCTGAACTTTAAATTATAGTGGAGAATTAAAATCAATTCATTTAAATTTTTATTTTTTTGAAATTAATTTTCTTTGTATTTTAGGATTTTATGAAAATTAGGTATGTTCTTAATGACTTGGCTCATGAAAAATTTTTGCTAAAGTTCTCGGGTCATAGTGAACCTATCAAAATTTTATTGGATTTTTCTAAGCAACATGCTAATTACCATAATTAATTTTACAAATCAAATGCATAAACTTGAAAAATATAGATCTCTGTCTAGGGGTCTCCTCTGACATTAGAAAAATCAAGGAATATCCACCATGACAGAGGCAACAATATGCCAAAATGTCAAGCCATGGTGAAATACTTAAACGTCTGGAGAATCAAAATACTTAGAACATTATTTAATTAATTAAAAATAAAATATACATCAAATAAAATTTAAACCATTTTCACATTATTCTCCTTTATTCACTGAGCACTAAAATATTTTTATTTTTTTTTTTTGTGATTTTTCTACACCAAGATATGGATTTTTGAAGGTAGGGGACATTTTCTAAATTAAATAAATCCCTATTTTCCTTCTTAAACACGCGGCGCCACGACTTCATGCGACGGCTCCGAAGACTTGTGTGGTGCGCTCTGGTTGGATGTTGTCATCCACGTAGCCATTGACTCGGCATGTGCTCTATGTATCAAGCTCCCATCCAATGGGATCCTACCCGTCTGTTTAATACACGCACCATCCAACGGCTCCGTGTCTTCATCCTCGGCTGGTGTGAACCCATGACCATTAACCCTAAAACCTTAAGATCTCACTCATTTCTCAACAAACTCGTTCAAGTTTGATCCTATAGACTCTTCTAAGTGAGAAAAACATATCCATATGGTAAACATGTCATTAAATTAACCATAATCCCATGGAGAGTCAAAATAGGCTCGGGAAGAGGGCAAAATCATTACCTTTGCTTTGAGAAGTGAAGCTTCAATCAGAGGTGCTCGACACATTCATGGAGGTCCAAGGAGGCTAAGGATGAAGCCTCTTGCTGTGTTGAAATTTCTAGACCCAAATTCGATCAAGATCAAATTTAGGTGTTGATCAATGTCTAGGGAAGAAGCTCTTTGTGAGGGGTTTTGATGGGTCTTTGTGTTCTTTCACTATGGTGAAGGTGTGGGTAAGTTTAATTGATCTTTGGTGCACTATGGAGGTGTGGCCAAACTTGTCCTATTTTTGACTGGAATCGAGCTCAAAAATTGAGGTCCAGCGATGGGAATTAGGGAAATGAGGTGGTTGGTTTGCACTGAGGAGGTCTCAAAGAGGCTGTGGGAGCAATTAGGTCGGCTTTCCTTGAGAAAATTTCATCACCCCACTTTTGGCCATGAAGATGCCTTTTTATAGTCATGGCTGGAGAGGGAATCTTAGTTCTTAGCTTTGGGTGCAATAGCCTGCTGAGGTGGTGGGCTAAGAAGATCTAAGGATTAATTAGGGTTGAGATTGGGTTTGATTTAGGGATGGTGGCCCTCAGTTTTGAGGTGCTCTGGGGACTAGGCCAGTAGGAAGGGCCAAGGGAGGTGGCTAGAATTTCAAGTGAGCCAGTGGGAGGGTTAATTATGTTTAACCCTCAGTAGCAAGTGATGATAGGGGAGATTATTTGTCAAGACTCATAAATGGGCATGTATCCCTTAATTTATGGATCCAATGGTCCATAGCTCACCATGGCTGGTCTAAAGTGGTTTAACCTAGTTCATGGAGTGTGTTCAAGGGCTGTGGAGTTATACTTTTGGTGGCTTTAGGGTGGCTAGGCTAATTTTGGTGTATGGGTCCAATGTGGGTCCAAATGACCAAAGGTTGGGTTTGAGTTAGGCTAGCCATGCCTTTAAGCCAAATTAATTGATCAAAATTGTATAGATGATTGTAATGAAGGTTTTTTGTGAAGAATTGAAATGAATTTGAGTTCAATTGGGGGTTCAATTTGAAGGATTTTGCAATGTTGGTCAATCTGGGTATGTAGGGCTAGATTTTACTCTAGATTGAACTAGGCTTGTGCTAAGTCCAAATTTATTATTGATAATGGTCTATAGGTGCATCATGAAGAGTTTTCAACTGGGTGTCAATTTTGGGGTTAGGGCATCCAATTTGGTAGAATTTGGAGGCATAGCAAATTTCGGGGGGTATTTGGGAAATTTTTTATTTGGGGTAAATATTAAATAAAATTAAGGCTTCACCAAGACCAATTGAAGGTCAAGTTTAATTTTTAAGATTTTTATAAAGAGTTTAGGATTCAAATTGGGGCAATTTGAGTAGGCTATGGGATTCAATTTGGTGGGATTAAGTCATAGGGTCAAATTTAGATATTTCACTTAGATCAAACTTGAGCTCAAAGCATGGGCCAATTAGCCTTGGATTTGGTTTAGATTAGTCATATGAAAGGTGAATCTAAGTTTAGAATTAAAATTGAAGAAAATTGGGCTACAATTGATGGACATTTAAGGTAAATTTGGGGAAACTGGACCCTTAAAGGCAATTTGTGGGTTTTGGTCAAAATAGCTAAATTAGCCAAATTGGGTTCATTTGAAGGGTCCAAATTGATTTTGGAGACATTTGGAGTGATTTTGGAGGTTTTAGGAAAATTTGGGGTGCCAAAGTTATTTTTGTAATTTTTGGCCTTTTTGGGGGTATTTTGGTAAATTTAGAATTTTTGGGTAGTTTTGGGTAACTTGGGCATTTTCAAAAGGTTTGAAATGTTTTTTGAGCAAATTCGTGTATTTTGGATGAGTTTGTGGTTTGAAGGGTATTTAAATAATCTGAGGGGATGTAGGGGCAAAAGACCAAGTTGAATATTTTAGTAGAGTTGGGGTACTAACCACCATATATGAGCTATGGACCAATAGAAATCCCATTTGGGTCCTATATGCACTGGTCTTATCTAAACCCTAGCCTAGTGCCTATGGGTTTAGCGGACCATCTACATGAGTCTCCCGAAAGATCAAGGGATCAAAGTCAAGAAATTTTGGGCTTAAGGTTGTGAGTGGTTGTGAGTGAAAGTGAGTGAAAGTGAGTGGAAGTGAGTGTCATAGCTCCAGACCAGCACCCAGGACCAACCTTAAGATTAGGCAGTCCTAGGGAGACTCTCCTTAAGCTCCCTAATAGTGACCCCACCTAATAAGTGCTAGAGGTCAGGACCAATATGTGGAACTTCAAGTTGAGCAAAGAAGATGGTAGAATTTTTAATGGTGAGGGTTCCTTTTCTAGTTTTCTAGCAATAGTCAATAGCAAAGTCCCATGGCTAGATCCTAGGTTACTAAAGAGGGAAAACTAAACCTCAACCAAAAGTGAGGTCAACAAATAGACCCCCAATAGGTGTGGTGTGCAGGGCAAGCACACCACACATATTGGTGTTGACCGACGAGATCAACAAAACAAACATAGACTCCTAAGTCAACAGACCTAGAAGGAGGTGTAGAATTGTGTGTGTTATTTGTTTCCACTGGGGATAGAGCAAGGGAATATTCTATCAAAATTGAGAATTAGAAACTTCTGTCGGGGATGGGAGAGTGTGTTTTTATATCACATTTTAGGTTTTTATAGAAGATGGGAATCAGTATTTAGTTGATTGCCTCAAAGGTTGAGAGAAGGATGCCATGGTGGGGGCCTTATTCCTATCTCAAAAGGTGTGAGTAGAGAATTAGATGTCATGGAGGGGGTCTTACACCAATCTCGAAGATGTAGGTAGAGAATTAGATGTCATGGCAGGGACCTTACACCAATCTCGAAGATGTAAGTAGAGAATTAGATGTCGTGGCGGGGGCCTTATACCAATCTTAAAAGGTTGAGAATAAGATGTGATGTTCTATAAAGGGGAGTCTTACTCCTATCTCAAAGATGTGGGTAGAGTATTGGATGTCGTGGCAGGGTTCTTACACTAATCTTGAAGATATAGGTCGAGAATTGGATGCCGTGGTGGAGGTCTTATACCAATCTCGAAGATGTAAGTAGAGAATTTGATGTCGTGGCGGGGCTCTTCTACCTATCTCAAAATGTTGAGAATAAGATATGATGTTCCATAAAAGGGAGTCTTACTCCTATTTCAAAGATGTGTGTAGATAATTGAATGTCGTAGCGAGGGTCTTATACCAATCTCGAAGATGTAGGTAGAGAATTGGATGTCGTAGCGAGGGTCTTATACCAATCTCGAAGTTGTAGATAGAGAATTGGATGTCATGGCGGGGGTCTTATACCAATCTCAAAAGGTTTAGAATAGGATGCAATGTTCCATAAAGGGGAGTCTTACTCCTATCTCGAAGATGTGTGCAGAGAATTGGATGTCGTGGTGGGGGTCTTATACCAATCTCAAAGATGTAGGTAGAAAATTGGATATCGTGGTGGAGGTCTTGCACCAATCTCAAAGATGTAGGTAGAGAATTGGATGTCATGGAGGGGGCCTTACACCAATCTCAAAGATGTAGGTAGAGAATTGGAAGCCATGGAAGAGGCCTTACACCAATCTTGAAAGGTTGTGTCACATTAGGAAGGAAAGTTCAATGCATTGCACCTAACCTAAGGGGTGACAGAGAGTTCTAATTTCATTAGGAAGGAAAACTCTGTGGCTTGTATCCAACCCAGGAGGTAGTGGAAAGGAAATTAGCTTCTCGGTACTAGCTTTGAGAGTAAAAATGTAGTGCAGAAAGTTTGTGGTGTCGAAATTATAAATGTGTGTCATGTGAAAAGATTAACATTGGTGAGGTTTTATGCAGAATGTGGAATTCCACAAGGATATGAAGAGAATTAATGCAAATAAGAATAGTCATGTTGCCCGAGCAAAGAGTAAGAGACCTAAAAATTGAGCAAATCAACTCAACAAATTTATTTTCTTTTCTTGTTTTTTATCACAATTAATTATCAAAATAGTTTTTCAAATTTTAAAAATTGTGTTGATTGATTTTTTTTAAAAGAGTATTTTATTTGAATTTTATTATTATTAAGTTTTTTATTGTTTAGTTCTTTGTTTATTGTGGTCCCAAACCAATGTATGGTTCTGTGACTTTTATCCATCACAAAAAAAAGTGCAATTGAACAAACTGACAAAATTCTGAAAGATATTTTATTAATCTCCACAAATAAGTGTTACAGATTAAGTGCAGGTCAAAGCCTCAAAAAGTACAATTGTGCTGATTGCATCAAAGTACATCCAAAAATATCCCATGCTTAGTGCATATCATAAACTGAGCATGTCTAATATATATATCATATCCTCTGTGACGAAATGCAGTAAAAATGAATCCTCTGAGTGTCTGTCTTTGGTGGGGCAAGTTTTTGTCAAGTCGACCTATTAAGCCATGCTCCAGGACAATAATTCCCTTTGCATGTGCTTAGAGGTGCAACCCTCTCATGGCTTGTAAGGCAGTAACTTTTCCATTCTTTAGAAATTTACAGACACCCTGCGGTGTTGTACCCCTAGAATGTAGTGTTTAGCAAAGTCTGCTCCATTTCCTTTAAGAGCCAGCACGGAACCTACGGGTAGCAGAATCTTCACGGATCCTTTGAATTCACCAGAGACAACGACATCTAACTCTTTTCCAAATAGAACTTTGCTCTTCCTCATGAAAGCAAACGTGCAGAAAGGTCTTACAAAGTCATAATGGTCAATGTGTGGAGGTATGTAGTCGCCTTCATCATTTATGTTGATAATACAGCTATTGAGAATACAGTCAGCTGGGAGTATGCTCCATCAAACCATTCTCTTAATCATCCTTTTTTATCATGGAGGGTAGCGGGTCCACCTGATTGTGTCTCAGAATCCCAGGAGGATTTCCTTGTTTGTCTTTAGTGAAGTTATAACAGCAGCCACATTGTATGGTGATCCTGTCATTTCCACGCATCCACTTTTGTGTCTCAGAATAGGCTCTTTCCATCAGATGGCTCGCTCGACCTCTGTCTCTTAAATAAAAAATTATCGCTTTTGGAGAAGACACTGGTATATATCTCCAAGCCTTCTAGTGTATTAAGGAACCTTCCTTGAACCTCTTCATAGAATTCAAAATCCCGTTTTTTTTACTTTACTCATTTTGTGGTATTCTCCCGTGCTGATGATTGGCGGCTGTCAAGGATGCTCTCTCATTTCAGCATCGGCAAAAATCCAAGCTGATGTTGCATCTATCTCCAGTGGAATGTATGAATCTCCATCCAACGGGATATATGACTTTATACACAACGGGACATATGGTTCCCCCATCGGGTAATCAACAGTCAGAAATCCATCGTCAGCGGATGCATACTCCTCTAAAGTATTGTAGCGCTCCAGGTGGAGGATGTTGCAGTTTGGGCATTCCACAAATGCCCTGGTAGCTGTTTTACATGCAGGTATCTCAGTGTTGCATGTCATGCAACCCGTACAAAGAACATCTAAAATTGGAGGTATCTCTGGTATCGCTCTGTAACGAATCCAGACTCATTGTCTCTAGCAGGAAAACTGTAAGTGGTCTCTCTCATGCCTGAATCATATATATTCCCCTCAGGAATAGGGGTGAGCAAGTTTTCCATCTCTTTCTGGCGTCTTCTCTCTTCGCATAAGAAAGCCTTATGCTTCCGGCGATTAGCGTTCCTACACTAAGTTCTCCGTAGCAGTGCATCTGACACACTTTCATCATTGGCAGTGACTAGGCCTCCGATCTGCGTAGCTATCATAGAAGGTAGGTGATTGGTTCGCTCCATTGGGTTTTGTTGTACTATCACATTGTTCCCCTTTAGTGAAGAATTATCTCTGGTGCTTAACTTTAGCAGCGATGGTAGCTCTTCCTTTTCCTAACGGCTAACCACGTCCATCAAAGGACCCTCATAGTCCATGTCGACTTGACTAAAGTCCATGTTAAAGTCTATGGTGCTGCCTTGCGATAGCCTTTCTTTGTTGAGTGCGAGGTTCCAACCATCTTTAAAAGTATAGATCAGCCTCTGGCCTGACATTTTTCTGCAGACGACAGGAAAAATATCGGTGAGCTGAAACTTAGTGGGAACAAGAACAAAATAAAGTGTTTATTAAAGAGGATTTTAATTTATGTTGATGAGAATATTATTTACTCGTGTATGTTTTTTGTTTAATGTAGTAGAATATCAAATTTAAAGGTAGAAAAGAGTAAATTGAAATGTGTAATTTCAAAAATTTTCAATATTTTGAGGTTAATTTTATTACAAAATTTTTTTGGACCCGATCACGGATGTTTGGCGAAATAGATAACCCAAGAACAATGAAAATTTCAAATTTTCATGCCAAGTAATGTCAAGTTTCATAGTATGTCTTCAGGGATCGTCCATTGATTGACAGCATGGGTCTCTCACCATGAAAATCTACTAGCTGGTTAGGCTCCTCCTACGAAGATCTTTTCTACGGAAAATGGTACCTCCTAAGTTGGTTTGAATTTTCTACCTATCTTGTGGCGTGCAAGAATGGGTCTTTTGAGCACGAGTACAAGGTCACCAACTTTTAATGTCCTTGGGCGGAGAAATTTGCCATGAGCTTGTACCATCTTCGCTTGATAATGCTCCAAATATTGTTGTGCTTCTAGTCATTTTCCTTCAAGACTCTCTAATTCCTCGAGTCTGAGTTTTGTACTTTCTTCTATTGTAAGTTGGTTGGTGACAGCGACTCTGAGATACGGCATCTAAACCTCTAACGGTAATATGTCCTCGAACCCGTACACGATAATGTTGGGTGTAAACTAAGTGGGAGTCCTGAACGTTGTCCGGTAGGCCCACAAAGCTTCTAGCAATTTGTTATGCCAATCTCATTTATTTTCATCCAGTGTCTTCTTTAAAATATGTACTAATGTCTTTTTGAAGGCTTCAATCAATCCATTTGCTTTGGGAAAGTAAATTATAGAATATATCTAGTCTATCCCCTTGTCGTTTGATAAAGTTGTTGATTTGGTGCTTTTAAAGACTATCCTTTTTTTGAAAATTATTCTTCGCGGTACTCCAAAACGGTAGACGGCTTGGTTTTTGAAGAATTGAAGGATGTGATGTGTTGTAACCTCTTGTATCGATACTGCCTCTGCCCATTTAGAAAAGTAATCCATAGCGGCATATATAAATTTGTATCCTTCGGAAGATAGAGGGTTTATCAGACCTATTATGTCTGTGCCCCAACACTCGAATGGCCACAAGGCAACGGTTGGGTGTAGCACATTTAGAGTTTGGTGCAAGACCACCCCATGAGCTTGGAACTTGTGATATCTTCTCGTTGTATCCATGCAGTAGGACATCATTGCTGGCTAATAATATCCGAGTCTCTTGATCTTCATTTTCATCTTTGGCCCTGACTGGTGAGTGCCACACAATTTGGCATGTACTTCTTTAACATACTCTGTGCTTCAACTCTGCTCAAACATCATAGCCACATCTGGTCGAACGATCTTCTGTAGAGGACGTTAGACATAGCCCTTTTGCAATGTCATGTGCCTCAGACTTGTCCTCTGGTAGTTGTCTGGTATGAAAATATTCTATTAATGTCTTGCGCCAATCTTGATTGATATCAGCAATTGCAATCCTCATTTCTAAAGCTTATGTAGATTATTGAGGTCAATTTGAGACAAAACATGTCTTCCTTGTATTGTAATGTCAATAAAATCCTTTGGGGGACATGCTAATTCTTTTGCAAGTTTCACTAGGGCGTCAGGATGAGCATTATCTCCCCTAGGAATCCAGTAGAAAGTTACATTGAGAATTTGCTCCAGTAGCTTCATTACGTATCAGTGATATTATGCTAGTCTTGGCTTTAAAATCTTGTATTGTCCGGTGACTTGCTGGATGACGAGTTGATAGTCACCGTAGATGGCAATATCTGTTATGTTCATCAAGATTGTCAACTCTAACTCGGTAATTAGTGCTTCATATTCTACTTCGCTGTTGGTGTATGACTCTGTCAGGTGGTATAAGAACCTCAACATACCCTAATCTGGCGTGATAAATATCAAACCAATCCCTGCTTTTTCAGGTATAACTGTGCCTAATACTTTATCTTTTCTTGCTAAAGAAACTCCGTCAAAGTACATCTCCCATGGTATAGTGCTAGAGAATTCTATCTGTGATACTTGCTCATCTGGTAGTTTATCATTAAGAGGGGACCCCGCTGGAAGTGGGTGTGCAACAAAGAAGTCTGCTAAAATCTATTCCTTGATAGCACGGAGGGGAACAAAAGTTATATCAAATTTCAATAAAATCATTGACAATCTTGCTAGACTTTCAGAGAATGTTGGTCGAGTCATCAAATATTGCAACGAATTAAATTTCAAGATTAGGTTAATCTTATGAGAAAGCATGTAATGTCTAAACTTTTGGGCTGTGAAAATCAATACTAGACAATGCTTCTCAATAAGTGGATACCTTATCTCCATCGATATTAAGTGGCGACTCAAGTTGTAGAGTGTGTTTTCCTTACCCTCATTATTAACTTGGGTTAAGAGGGCTCCAAGAGAGTCATCTAAGGCCACGTTATAAAGTATCAAAGGTTTCCCTAGGATAGGGGCTGCCAAAACAGGCGATTTTAAATATTGTTTAATGTTCTCAAAAGCCCACTGACATTTCTCTTCCCAAATGAATTTGGCATCCTTTTTAAGTAATGCCAAGAAGAGCTAACACCTACCTGGGAGATTATAAATAAAACATCACAGATATGCCAACTTTCTTTGGAAGGAATGTAGTTGTTTCAAGGTTTTGGGTGGAGGCATTTCAACAATATCTAGAAACTTCCCAGAGGTAACGCCAAAGGCACACTTTAAGGGATTTATTTTATGGTCATATCATCATAACCGTTTGAACACAATCTTCAAATTGTATAAATGGTATATTTTTTGTTTGCTTTTGATGACCAGATCATCCACGTAGCAATCCACTTGGTTGTGAATTAGATCATCAAAAATCTTCATCATTGCACATTAATATGTTGCTTCAGCGTTCTTTAACCCAAATGGCATCACAGTGTAGTAGAAAATCTTGATAGGTGTTCTGAAGGCTGTAAGTGCTGCATCCTCGGGAGCCATCTTAATTTGGTTGTATCCTGACGATCCATCCATGAAAGAGAAAATCTCATGTGTCGAAGCGAAATCCACCATCTTTTTTGGTATCGGTAATAGGAATTAGTCTTTTGTACATACTTTATTCAAATTTCTGAAGTCGACCCAAACATGTATTTGTCCATTTTTCTTTTTGACTGGAACAATATTTGCTAACCATGTGGGGTATTTCTCTTCTCACACGAAATTAGCGTCTATTAATTTCTTCACCTCAGCGATGGCTTGCTGCTCTATTTCGAGGTGCATTCTTCTTGAAGCTTGTTTCACTGGGGTTATGTCTTTGTCCACCCCTAGTTTATGAACTGCAACCTCTGCTAACAGTCCTGGCATTTCATCATAACTCCATACAAAGCAATCTTTGAATTTTGTAAATAGTTTAATCAACTCTAAAGATTCTTCATCATTGAGCAGAGAACTTATAAATGTAGGTCAGGGTTGTTCTTCAATCTCGAGGTTAATCTCTTTCAATTCATCAACAGTTGATTTAATTTCCTCCTCAAATTCTGGCAGAGCATCTTCTATTATTTGATCAATAGAGTCTTCCTCCATATCAAGATAATCCTCTCCTGATTCACTAGTAACAACCATGCAAAATTGTGAATCATCGACTGGTCCGACTATACTAAATTTGAGATCCTCTTTCGAGTTGGGAGTTCTATTTTTAACATCCCATAATTTTTCAAAAAGTTGTAGTTTATCTTTTAGCATTTGTTTTAACAAATTTTCCTATTAAATTAATTTTTGTACACAAGACAAAAATTAACAAAAAGGCAATTCTATTAATTCATTAGGATCATCATCCAAATTTACATGGATTTCAAGATTAGTAGAGGTAGAAGCACGATAAAACTTCATCGGCTTTGAACCAACATTATGAACTTCCTTGACCTCTAAACTCTCGACCTTTTGAGGGAGAATCGAAGTAAGGGTCAAAGTGTTAGCATAGTGATCTATCCGATCATACATCATCACATATTCACTTAGCTCCACATCTTCTAAGGATACCTCATACTGAGAATTCCTCTATTTTTTCATCATTATGTTTTCTTTGGAACTATCTTCATCACCAATGTTGATGGACAGCCTAGTCTGTTCAACAATTAAATTGGTCCTTCCTCGTCCACGTCCCCGACCTCGACCTTGTGTGCGCAAACTAAAAGAACCCCCACCAATTTGCAGTAAAAGAGTAGTGGAAGATCGCTAAGGTGGAGTTGAATGGAATCCTCTTTGTGATTCTTTTGAATCTTCACTTTTGTTTGTCACAATTTTATGAGAGAAGACAATTTTCTTTGGAGGTGCGTAGTAGGCGACATCCTCATGAATACCAACTTCATGAACTAAAAACGGTTGTAGATCTCCCTTGATCCAATGTTCTTATCCTTCCTTGTAATACTTAATGCATTGGTGTAGAGACGATGGAAACATGTTGGGTTCATAAATCCATGGTCGACCAAGTAAAGCATTCAAAGAGGTCTGGCGTCGATGATATGAAATTTAGTGGTTGTTACGAGTTCTCCAACCTTTATAAGCAAAGTAATGGTTCCATGGGCTCTTTCTCCCTTTTGGTTGAATCCTGCTAGAATCATTTTATCAGTTGTAAGTTCATGAGCTTCAATGTCCAAATAAGACAATGTTTGTAGACTCATCAAGTTGAGTGATGCTCTAGGATCTACTAAGACTCTGAACAACACAAATCTACCAATGTTAAGTGAGATGTAGAGTGGACGATTGTGGTCGGCGGTACCGACCAGCAAGTCTTTATATGTAAAGGTTACCCCAGACTGTTCTTTCAATTAGCAAACTTGGTTTGAGGATGTGCTGGCCAACAGGGCTAAACAAATCTCGGAAAGGCTGTAACCAGAGACTCTCTCATGTTCTTTGACAGGATCAGAGCATCGTAGATGCTTATTCTGATCAGAAACTTCCTAAGATGAGCTAGCATGTTGTAATACACTTTATATGATCCCTCATTTTCACTTGGTTATGTGGTTCTTCTACTAGCGGAGGTGGAGGTAGCTCTTCTCGAGTTATTATTTGCTTTCCTTTATCTGTTGGAGCTATTCTTGGGAGTAATACTCTCCCACTCCTCAAGTTTACTTATGTAATTTCTTCTTCTTGAGAAATCATTGTCAAATCTTCTGGTGTTTCTTCTTTGTTGAAAAGATCTAAGTTGATAGAAAGCGGTGCATCACGGTGCTCGAGGATTGGTTCCTCACTCCTGGTGCTGTCGTAAGCGGTTTTTTTTTATGTCTTCTTCGGTCTTCTTAGCAAATTTGTCGGACTCAAGCATCATTTGAGGATCATTTTGGGGATTGAGATTGAAGTTAGATTGGTCATACTCGATTACGTCATCACTATAAACAGTTAAAATATAGCCAAAATCACAATCATTATATTCATCAGACCCCGGACAGGTAAAAAATAATCTTACAAAGTCAGGGGTTCAAAGATTTTCTTCCCCAAATCTAAGACAACTAATCTTGTAAAGGCAGCCCCTATCCTACCCCCCATGCTATCAATCATCATAGTGGTGTTCTTCTTCTTCTTTGTCTTTGATGATGACGAATCTTCTAGTGAAATTTTCATCTCGGGCTTGACAGGCTGAAGACCCTAAACAGAGGCTTGTTTCAAAGTGCTCTGAATCTATTTCAATATTTGCTTGAGCTTGTTCAAAGTCATACTCCATCCATCTTTTCTAGTATACAGGTCAATCGGATAGATTGGCTCAACCAAAATCATATTTATGGAACCTTTTGCAGGTTCTTCTAAAAATTCTTTTGGGATCATTTTATTCCCTTCTTTAAGGTTCCTCTCGGGCCAATCTTTAGTGTGCCCTAATAATCTGTGATATGGGTAATAATTTGGTTGATCTTTCTTGTTGACCTCTTCAGGTTCTTTGGATCTGGTAGTCTGAACTCAGGCTTCTTCATCAGACTTGTGAACATTTTGGGTACGGCTTCGTCTTTGAAGGAATATACCACTTTCTTACATTCTACAATGGTCATTTTCTTATTCTCTGCCAATATGATACTCCATGAGGCGATTGATGGCTAGACTGGCCATACTATTGTGCTTGTTGTTGAGAGTACTGTGATGACAAATGACGACGATTTTCTCCATGTATCTTCATTGGTTGTTTTCCTTTATCAATAGTTGCCACTGTTTCAGATTTTTTTTTCAAATATTATGGTTGCCTTAGATTTCTCGTGAGAATCCATATGTTTAATTTCTTCTTGAAGACTGTTGGCTTTACTGAGTAGCCTCTTGAAGGATTTAATGGTGAGTCCCTTAAGCATGAAAGCTACTAGCCCATGCATGATTTTGAGTAAAATTTCAATCGTGTGATGTTCCTGTAGCTGATGTTCACATTTCATGCTAAGGTTTCTCCACCTCAAAATATAGTCTACTAAAGTCTCATTGGGCTTTTGTTTTTCCATCATGAGATCTCCAATAGACACATGATGTTGTACTCTGTCAAATCTTTTCACAAATAATTGTCCAATTCAGTGAATGTCTTAACTGATTTGTTGGGCAAATCGGCATACCAATCGAAAGCAATCCCTGACAGGCTGCTGACAAACTGTTGGAAGATTAAAGCTTCATTACCTTTTGTGTTGCCATAACAAGTTCGAAAATGTGTTATGTGCTATCTGGGATTTCCAGTCCCATCAAATATCTTAAAGTTTGCGGACACAAAACCCTTAGGGAAGGGTACGGCATGGAATTCTTCCAATTAAGGTCTACTCTTTAAAACCAATGCACCTCCTTAGTATGGGTTAAGGCCTCCCGAACTTTCTAGACCATTTGCATAAATTCCTTCTCTGGCATGGCGCTTGATGTAGAATTCTTCTTTTGTTGCTCATGTTTGTTTGCTAAGGCAACTTCCCTCCTTTCATCTGTGATATCTATAATCTCTAGTTGGTTGATTTATGGAGAGGCTAACTGTGGTACTTGAGATTGTCCTTGAACTGTGGCCATGGCGGTCATGGATGCGGCCATCTCTTCCATCCTTTTCTCTAATTGGCTAACTTGATCATCCCTTAAAAAAATAGCCCAACGCAGCTCATCAGCGGCGTTCTCTTCAATGAGAGGTTGTGCATCTCCTGCAAATGTAGCGGCCCTGGTTTCAATGACATGGACTTCCATGAAATCTTTATCGAGGTAAAGTGAAAATTTTCATCATCGTCAATGGAAACTCCATGTTTCTGAGCCAACTCATAAATCTCAACCTTGAGCTTTTCGACCTTTTCTTTGATTATTGATTTTTGGATTGTCTTAAGATCTTTAGGACCCTGTTGGACCTCCTCAACTTGTTCATCCATCTTGCTAGTAATTGCTGTGACAATGTCAAATACTTAAGACCCTGAATTCATTCTATGATCCCGCCCTACGGGCATACTGGATTGCATCAGTACAGCGACCTTGGGTATCTATACATTTTTCTTTGACGGTGATGTCTTGAGCTGGAGTGTGTCGGTATGAACATTAGTATGTCGAGGAAAGGTATTCTCCCCATGTTATATACGAGATACAGTATTGGGCAATCTCTTTAGCTTTTCCTTTAGAGCTTTAAGAACATCTATATAGTGGGGGATTGGTAGAATTATTGGACCCAGAGGTGACTCAACTGGTCAACAACCTGCAGTCTTAGTAAGGGTAGAATAGGTGGTGACAATAGTAGTATCAACTCTTCTTTCTAAGCGGAACCAGATAGGAATGCGAGTAGGTAAATTTTCAGTTAACTTTCGAGATCATTTGGCAAATTTAACTTCCTTTAAGATTTCTTTCTTCATGCGAGGGGATACTGCATGTCTCACTCATTTAAGTAGTTCACTAACTATACTGCCTTCTTTGGCAACTAGCCACTTGAAAACTGAACCGACTCGGGTGATAGGAGTAGACTTCTTTCTCTCCATACTATGTCCATGAAGTGACGGTAACGCAACAGAGATCTTTTGTATACTCTCATACCCATTGTTATCAATTAAAGGGTGGAATCTAATTCCTCTCAGAAGTTGAAAAGTCTCTAGTAATCTTAACTCATTTTGGTGAGGATCTTCATCAACAGGTACCTCTTTAGGAGGCTGGGCTTTAGTAGCCCACTGAACCTTCCTATTGCAGTTTCTTCTTTGGGTTTGGTTTAACGGTACAGTCCTCGAACTTGATCCAATTTCAAATACTGAGAGTGGGATAGTTGTCGAGTCTTCAATGATCATAACTTCTTTTCCCTTAGTAGGAGCTGGAACAATAGGCTTGGTAGGTGTCGTGACGGCAGTAGTCTTGACCTTCTTATAAGATGGAAAGTCTTGAAGGTAGTTCAAGTTAAATTCAACAGACGACTCATGGACTTCTAGAGTGACGACTTTCATCATGACGAACAAAGTTTTCCCGAGGATGACCTCGAGATCTTCAAATCCAGCTCCAAATTTGATGGTGGGAACGACATTGCAGACGTTGTGGCTCTTTGGCAGGTCGCAAAAAAAAGTTAGTGTTGGGCACGCCATTGCAACAGCTTTTAAAAAAAGAAAGTTCTAGGGCTAGCTTTTTGGCCAATACCTCGTAATCTTAGTGCGAGTACTAAAAATTAACATACGTTGATCTGTAGATTAGGTAAGTCTATATTTAATTTGTGGAGATTTTAAAATGTTAGTAAAAACAGTTTGAAAGTAGAAACATTTAATTAATATAAGGAGAATTAAAGAGCACGCGCAGCACGATACAATTCAATATAATTTACAAATCACCAAATCAAACTCGAAAGAGAGATGTGAAGTGTTTAGGACCCAGTGCGGGACCAACTTTATAATGCACAATGCCTGGGTGAAAGTAATCCACCAACACATCTTTTGGGGATCCAACCCCATATGAAGATTAAGAAGTCCTTAATGGCCTCCTAAACCTCTCTGTTCAAAGGTGATTGTACAGACGGTCCTGAAGTCTAAATAGTTGATTGTACTCACCCAAGAAAGAAATGGGTGGAGCATGCCAACAGAAGAAGGGTAATCTGGTCCTTAAGGGACATGGACACATTACCAATGTATGAAGATAAGATTCTCTAATTTAAATGGAGAGAAATACCAGTCCCCAGCGGAGTCGCCAGAAGTTGTCAACACTATTTTTTGGTTGAAGGAGTTGCCTGTTGGAAGTTTTTGGCCGTCGGAATCAGAATCTCGTTGCTCTCTTTGGAAGGGCATTTTAATTTACATATTGTACAATAGAGTTATACAAAGGCCTAAAGATGAGTTGAGGATTTATGTTGCACTAGACAGATAACCTCAAAATCCTATGGCATGTTATTTAATTCTAATAAAGGATATGTTGTTCTAGTTCTTCTTGCTGTTGAAGATGGTCATGCTGCCCACCATGTTAGTTCCAAGCTCTTCGTCATGGCAAGTTCAAGTTTTTTAATGTGTCTTATGATGTTAAATCAGATGCCCCCATGGTTGTAGTTCTTTAAATGTTATGGGGCATATTAACGTTGATTAGAGCGACACCAATTATTCCCTCGTTCCGGCATCACTATTTTCTATTGGATTCACTTAGTCCAAATGAACTTATCAAACGCATCTTTAAATTTTATGAGGTCATATTAAAGTTGATTAGAGCGACACCAGTTAGGATCCTACGGCTCCCTCGTTCCGGTATCACTATTTTCTATTGGATTCACTTAGTCCAAATGAACTTACTAAACCCTCGTTCCGACACCATTTTCTATCGGATTCACTTAGTCCAAATGAATTTACTAAACTCAACTTAATGAGTTCCATACTTTCATTTAAAACTGTGGGAAGACTCAATAGCACCGAAGGTTACCTCATTCGAAAGATTTCTGAACATCCGATAGAGATGTTTTAATTTAGTTTCAATTATTATTTTTATGATATTTGTGATTAAATTTTGAGTTGCCTTATATTATGAATGTTATGGAGGTGAAATTTATCTTGGTTGATTTTAGTTTTGGTTGATGACTATTCTAGCAGTTTTGGTTTTCATGTAGGGTGACATTGTTGTTCAACATGCATGTTTGTGTTTTTGTGTTCATTCACGCAGGTGAGTAAGTATAGCAACGTACTAAAAATTAAAGTATGTAAAAAAAAGCTGGTAAGTAAATCATAATAAAAACGTACCTGGATGGTCTTCCTGTCATCTTCAACTAAAACTCAAAATATATGTGAGAGCATTTATATATTAAAAACATTTTATGTAGAGCGGGAAGATAAGGTTCCAGTGATCTACCAAATCCTAAATCATATCTTGGTGAGCCCCTATTAATTCATTGGAGGATGATTTCATTAAGCAAAACATACTAAGTTTAGTAGACCTCTGAGGTATCCAGAAGGTTAGGAGGAAGAACCAGGTCCATGCTTCCCTCTCACCGCCTGGTGAAATGTCTCGAGCTCATTTAAACTTATTATGTTGCTTAATAATTCATCTTGTAAATACCTCTAGTGTTCAGTGAACATCGATGTTTCAATTATGTCTAAGAGTAAGGTGATTATCATTTGTCATTTAATCTGAGAATTATGTGGGTGAAAACCCTTAAAAGGGGCAAGTTAATGTTATTAAGACACTTCGCCAATTTTAGTTTTAACTTGGGCTTGTAGTGTTTTTTTTAAAGTGTTCAATTTCTTGTTACATTCACTTTTCTAATCCTCATTTACCCAAATTTGATTTAACCTAGGTCACTACAAAGTCGTTAAGACCTTGGTGGATAGATTAGTAATTTCTGAAAGAAATTGAATTTTAAGTGATAGTAATTCATCATCAAATCATTTGAATGTCATTTGAACACCAAATAGGGTATTAAATTAGTGAGCTATTGACATCCAAACACATAACCCTAAGTCTAAGATCATTTAATTTAATAGATCTCTAAATTTTATAGATTCAGGAAATTGCAAATTTATCCTTTATGTAAGAAAAGTGAAATTAGTTTCTACCAAATAATTTCTTATGTTTCAATCATCTGAACATGTTAATTAAGATCAAAGATTGCCCATTTCCCTTTCTTGATATAAGCTTAAATGTTAATCAAGACCAAATTTCCAAAATTATACATTTGCCCCTGAGGCTCTATCACTTCATAATTCATTAAATTTAATTCAAATGACTTTGGAATTTTTATCCTGCCTCGGTCATGGATGAATTAAGACATTAGAGGAGAAAATGTGATTTTTCAAAATTTAATTTAATTTATATAATTATTTACATGCAAAAATAGAATTTTTCAAAGAAAATTCAATAAATGACCAAGAAAAAGCCTAATCACTTGAAATTTTTACTGGAGTTAGAATTAGACTAGAGAACCACTTAGACCAAATTTAATATTTTTTTGGTTTTATTTGAATTTTTAGAATTATTTTAACTTTTGGATTATTAATTAATTAGAAAAATATTAAATGTGGAAAATTAAATTTTATATTTTCTCNGACTAGAGAACCACTTAGACCAAATTTAATATTTTTTTGGTTTTATTTGAATTTTTAGAATTATTTTAACTTCTGGATTATTAATTAATTAGAAAAATTTTAAATGTGGAAAATTAAATTTTATATTTTCTTAAATCTCTCCAATGTAAAGGAACCAAGAGAAATAAATTTCATTTTTTTATGATTTTTTCTTTGAATTAATAGAATTAGTTTTAGTGAGAAATTAAAGAAAATCATTTTTTAGCCTTTAAAAAATTATTTTAAGCTTTAAAATTCAATATCTTCACTTAGAAAATTAGGAAAAACATTCCAATTGCTCTTAAGGGCTTAGGAAACAATTTAAAACATTTTCATGAATTTTATTAATTTTATGATTTTTATTATTTTTTCATTATTTAAATATTTAAAATATACTTTAAAATGATAATTTTACTTTAATTATAATTTGATTTTTAGAAAATTTCTCTGATCATAGAGAACTCCCAAAAGCCAATTTTATAATTCTTTTAGTTATATTTTAATTATTATCATTATTTTAAGTGTTAAAAGTGTCATTTAACTTAGAAAATCAAATTAGGTTATCAAATGACCTCCAAATGTTTTTAATTTTTTTTATGGGGAGCCCTCTAAACTTTAAATTATAGTAAAGAATTAAAAACAAGTTATCTAGATGTTTATTTTTCCAAAATTAATTTCCTTTGATTTTTAGGGTTTTATGAAAATTAGGTGTTCTTAATGACTTGGCTCATGGAAAATTTTTCTTAGGGTTCTCTGGTCATAGTGAACCTACCAAAAATTTCTTGGATTTTTCAAAGCAACATGCTAATTATCATAATTAATTTTTCAAATGAGATGCATAAAGTTAAAAAATATAGATCTCTATCTAGGGGTCTCCTCTAACTTTGGAAAAATCAAGGAATATCCCCTATGATAGAGGCAACAATATGCCAAAATTTTAAGCCATGGTGAAATACTTGAATGGATGGAGAGTCAAAATACTTAGAATAGTATTTAATTAATAAAAAATAAAATATACATAAAATAAACTTCAAATTATTTCCAAATTATTCTCCTCAATTCACTGAGCATTAGAATATTTTTTATTTTATTTTTGTAATTTATCTACACCAAGATATGGATTTTTGAAGGTAGGGGACATTTTCTGAATTAAATAAATCCATATTTTCCTACTTAAATACGCGGCGCCACGGCATCGTGCGATGGCTCCGAAGACTCGCGTGGGGCGCTCTGGTTGGACACTGCCATCCATGTAGTCGCTGACTCAGCCTGCGCTTTATGTATCAAGCTCTCGTCCAACGCTATCCTAGTTGTCCGTCTGATATACGCGCCATCCAACGGCTCCGCGTCTTCATCCCCGACTGGTGGAACCCATGACTGTTAACACTAAAACCTTAAGATCTCGCTCATTCCTCAACCAAAATCATTCAGGTTTGATCTTATAGACTTGTATAAGTGAGACAAACATATCCATATGCTAAACATGCCATTAAATTAACCCTAATCTCATGAAGAGTCAAAATAGGATTGGGAAGAGGGGGAATCATTACCTTTGCTCTGAGAAGTGAAGCTTCAATCAGAGGTGCTCGACACGTTCATGGAGGTCCAAGGAGGCTAGGGATGAAGCCTCTTGCTCTGGTGAAATTCCTACACCCAAGTTTGATCAAGACCAAATATTGGTGTTGATCATATTCTAGGGTAAAATCTCTCTGTGAGGGGGCTTTGACGGGGCTTTGTCTTCTTTCACTGTGGTGAAGGTTTAGGCAAGNACTGCTAACACTAAAACCTTAAGATCTCGCTCATTCCTCAACCAAAATCATTCAGGTTTGATCTTATAGACTCGTATAAGTGAGACAAACATATCCATATGCTAAACATGCCATTAAATTAACTTTAATCTCATGAAGAGTCAAAATAGGATTGGGAAGAGGGGGAATCATTACCTTTGCTCTGAGAAGTGAAGCTTCAATCAGAGGTGCTCGACACGTTCATGGAGGTCCAAGGAGGCTAGGGATGAAGCCTCTTGCTCTGGTGAAATTCCTACACCCAAGTTTGATCAAGACCAAATATTGGTGTTGATCATATTCTAGGGTAAAAGCTCTCTGTGAGGGGGCTTTGATGGGGCTTTGTCCTCTTTCACTGTGGTGAAGGTGTAGGCAATTTTAATTGAGCTTTGGTGCACTGTGGCAGTGTCGCCAAACTTTCCCTGATTCTGGTCGGAATCAAGCTTAAAAAATTGACCTTCGACAATGGGAATTAGAGCAAGGAGGTGGTTGGTTTGCACTGAGGAGGTCTCAAAGAGGCTATGGGAGCAATTGGCTTAACTTTCCTTGAGAAAATTTCAGTACCCCACTTTTGGTTCTAAAGATACCATTTTATAGCCATGGTCAGAGAGGGGAGCTCAGTGCTTGGCTTTGGGTGCAAAAGCTTACTGAGGTGGTGCTAAGAAGCTCTAACGATTAATTAGGGTGAGTTGGCCCTTAGGGTTGAGATTGGGTCTGATTTAGGGATGGTGGCCCTTAGTTTTTGAGGTGCTCCGGTGACTAGGCCAGCTGGCAGGTCTAGAGGAGGTGGCTAGGAGGTCAGGTGAGCCAATGGGTTTAACCCTCAATGGCAAGTGATGATGGGGGAGATTTTTGGTTAAGGCCCATAAATGGGCATGAATCCCTTAATTTAGGGATCCGATGCTCCATAACTCACCATGGCTGGTCTAAGGGGGTTTAACCTGGTTCATGGAGTGTGTTCAATGGTTTTGGAGTCATAAATTTGGTGGCTAGGCTAATTTTGGTGTATGTGTCCAATGTGGGTCCAAATGAACAAAGGTTAGTTTTGGGATTTTGGAATTTCGGTCAATTTGGGTATGATGGGCTAGACTTGGGTCTAAATTGTGCTAGGCTTGGGCTAAGTCCAAATTAATTTTTTAAAATGGCTTATAGGAGCATCATGAAGAGTTTTCAACATAAATTGGGTGTTAATTTTGGGGTTAGGGCAATCAATTTGGTAGAATTTGGATGCATGACCAATTTGGGGGGAGTTTGGGAAATTTTGGATTTAAGGCTAAAATTAAATGAATTTAAGGCTTCACCAAGGCTAATTGAAGGTCAATTTTGATGTGTAGGATTTTTATGAATAGTTTAAGTTCAAATTGGGGCAAATTGAGCAGGCTATGGGGTTCAATGTGATGGAATTAAGTCATAGGGCCAAAATTGGGGGTTTGNATGAATTTAAGGCTTCACCAAGGCTAATTGAAGGTCAATTTTGATGTGTAGGATTTTTATGAATAGTTTAAGATTCAAATTGGGGCAAATTGAGCAGGCTATGGGGTTCAATTTGATGGAATTAAGTCATAGGGCCAAAATTGGGGGTTTTACTTAGCTCAAAATTGAGCTCAAATAATGGGCCAATTAGACTTGGATTTGGTTTTCATTGGTCATATAAAAGTTGGATCTAAGTTTAGAATTAAAATTGAAGAAAATTGGGCTCAAATTGATGGACATTTGAAGTAAATTTGGGGAAATTGAGCCCTTAAAGACAATTTGGGGGNGAAAATTGGGCTCAAATTGATGGACATTTGAGGTAAATTTGGGGAAATTGGGCCCTTAAAGACAATTTGGGGTTTTTTGGTCAAAATGATCAAATTGGCCAAATTGGGTTCAATTGAAGGATCCAAATTAGTTTTGGGGATATTTGGAGTGATTTTGGAGGCTTTGGGAAAATTTGAGGTGTCAAGGGTATTTTTATAATTTTGGTCATTTTTGGTGTATTTTGGTAAATTTGGAATTTTGGATAGTTTTGGGTAACTTGGATATTTTCAAAAGGTTTGAAATGATTTTTGAACAAATTTGGGTATTTTGGGCGAATTTGGGGTTTCAAAGGTATTTAGGTAATCTGGGGGGATTTAGGGGCAAAAGGCCAAGTTGAATATTTTGGTAGNTTTGGGGTTTCAAAGGTATTTAGGTAATCTGGGGGGATTTAGGGGCAAAAGGCCAAGTTGAATATTTTGGTAAGGTTGGGTACCAAACACCATATATGAGCTATGGGTAATGGAAACCCCATTTTGGTCCTCTATGCACTGGTCTTAGTTAAACACTAGCCTATGGCCAGTGGGTTTAGGGGACCATCTACATGAGTCTCCCGAAAGATCAAGNCCAAACACCATATATGAGCTATGGGTAATGGAAACCCCATTTTGGTCCTCTATGCACTGGTCTTAGTTAAACCCTAGCCTAAGGCCAGTGGGTTTAGGGGACCATCTACATGAGTCTCCCGAAAGATCAAAGGATCAATGTCAAGAAATTTTGGGTTTGGGTTTACGGTTGTGAGTGATTGTGAGTGAAAGTGAGTGAAAGTGAGTGGAAGTGAGTGCCTTAGCTCTAGACCAGCACCCAGGGCCAACTTTAAGATCTGGTAATCCTAGGGGGACTCTCCTTGAGCTCCCTTATAGTGACCCCACCTACTAAGTGCTAGAGGTTAGGACCAATATGTGGAATTTCAAGTTGAGCAAAGAAGAGGGTAGAATTTCTAATGGTGAGGGTTCCTTTTCTAGTTTTCTAAGAATAGTCAACAGGAATATCCTATGGCTAGATCCCAGGTTACTAAAGAGTGAAAACTAAACCTNCAATCTTGAAATTAATTTTTATAAGACTGAAGTGTTTTGATTTAGTTGCTCAAGAGTCTCAAAAGACTTTGAAATTGAGAGTTTCATCACGACTTAATTGAAATAGATTTAGCATAAGTCTAATCTTAAATTAAACATATTGACAATTGCAATTTCCAATAAAGTTTCAAAGATTCAACAATAACTTGACCCATAATGACATCCTAAACATATTTTCTCATGAATATTTCTTCAAGTAACACCCAATAATCAGAAGCATCGTATGTTCGCCCCTGTAGTCCATTAATTAATAGGAACCCCCTTCATAGACGTATGTATCCTGAATGGACCTTCGCATGTTAGTTCGAACTTACAATCGGTCTTTCAGTTATCTAAAATTAATCTTTTGATGACAAACTAATTCGCGTGCACAAAAAATTAGGAGTCTGAGTAGTCTATTATGTGCTTGAACAATTCATGCTTGGCACAGTTTGGGATTTTTTTTTTTATTTTCAAATAGGTTTCTTCTAATTCTTCAAGACTAAATCCTATCAGCAAAGCAGAGACATTGATTTTCCTCTCTTCATAACCCGAATCATGAGGATAATGCAACATCCCCAACTATCTCACATACACCTCTGAGATTTCTCTTCTAGGGCGCATAACTAGCCATCACATAACCACACTGAGCTCCCACCTAGGGGTAAGTTACTTATTGGATTACGATAATTCATTCTCTACAAGATAACCTAGCGTTGCTTTACCGATATGAGTTCCTTGTCCATGGATCATAGTCAGTAACTAGACCATCATTGTCAACTTGTAAAACTAAGCAGATCGAGTCAAATCTCATTGACTCGAAAACCATCAAAGGCCGACCAAATAACTCGATTCAGCATAGTCAGACGAACTTGTCTTGCTAAACCATGACCAACTGATCTCATACAACTGAGCTATCAAATAGCTGAATCAAATGCACACATATTTGTAAAATAGAGAAAATAACCTAAAATGTCGCCATTAAAGTAGGGGCATATAATTTCTTATATTGTACTTCTCATTTATAAATTGAGGCATTATTTTCAATAATTCAAAATACTATTCAATATTGTGCACTTTCTCTTTATCTCTCTTTATCCAGTGTAATTCACCAATAAATTAATATTCAACAACAGATATAAATTCAGTCAAATTTTCTCAATCAAATTACGAGAATCTTGATAATTTTTTAAAACTACGAATTAGGAATTTAAATTTGGTCCGAATAGCTTTATTTTCGCTGGAAATTTAAAATTGCCGACAAAATTTCAAACTAATTCGAAGTTTTGAACAGTTTATTGAACATATTATGACGTCNGAATTAGGAATTTAAATTTGGTCCGAATAGCTTTATTTTCGCTGGAAATTTAAAATTGCCGACAAAATTTCACACTAATTCGAAGTTTTGAACAGTTTATTGAACATATTATGACGTANAATTAGGAGTCTGAGTAGTCTATTATGTGCTTGAACAATTCATGCTTGGCACAGTTTGGGATTTTTTTTTTTTTGTTTTCAAATAGGTTTCTTCTAATTCTTCAAGACTAAATCCTATCAGCAGAGCAGAGACATTGATTTTCCTCTCTTCATAACCCGAATCATGAGGATAATGCAACATCCCCAACTATCTCACATACACCTCTGAGATTTCTCTTCTAGGGCGCATAACTAGCCATCACATAACCACACTGAGCTCCCACCTAGGGGTAAGTTACTTATTGGATTACGATAATTCATTCTCTACAAGATAACCTAGTGTTGCTTTACCGATATGAGTTCCTTGTCCATGGATCATAGTCAGTAACTAGACTATCATTGTCAACTTGTAAAACTAAGCAGATCGAGTCAAATCTCATTGACTCGAAAACCATCAAAGGCCGACCAAATAACTCGATTCAGCATAGTCAGACGAACTTGTCTTGCTAAACCATGACCAACTGATCTCATACAATTGAGCTATCGAATAGCTGAATCAAATGCACACATATTTGTAAAATAGAGAAAATAACCTAAAATGTCCCCATTAAAGTAGGGGCATATAATTTCTTATATTGTACTTCTCATTTATAAATTGAGGCATTATTTTCAATAATTCAAAATACTATTCAATATTGTGCACTTTCTCTTTATCTCTCTTTATCCAGTGTAATTCACCAATAAATTAATATTCAACAACAGATATAAATTCAGTCAAATTTTCTCAATCAAATTACGAGAATGTTGATAATTTTTTAAAACTACGAATTAGGAATTTAAATTTGGTCCGAATAGCTTTATTTTCGCTGGAAATTTAAAATTGCCGACAAAATTTCACACTAATTCGAAGTTTTGAACAGTTTATTGAACATATTATGACGTAAAAAATTTTAAGAAATTAATAAATAATTTTAATAATCGATTTTCACAAGTTTTTAATATCTTTTTCTTGTCTCTGAGTATCTCGCCGCTAGCTGTCTGCTAGCTCGAAGAGAGGGATATATCAACTGATCACATGCCTCATTCATCTTCATAAAGACATCAAGCTTTGCCATCCCCTGCATTGGCTTCCTCTGATTCACAGTAGCCAGGTTTGCTTTCTTCATTCTGGCTTCTAACATGCTTTTGTTCTCGTTTCTTTGAAAGAATGAGATCTTACTTCCATTTTGTATTTGATTTTTATTTAGCAGTTTGAATAGTTTTTTGCTAATCGCTTTTTGGTTGATTTTTGCTGTGAAAATGGTTTCTGTTCCAACATTTTGGCCTAAATTAGGGCACTTTGATCTCTTCTCTTTAATTTGTCTAGCATTTGGTCGTTATCTGAACTGAAAGACAGATCTGAAGTGGAGGATCCGTGATTTGCAACTCTTAATGCTCTGTTTGTTATTTTTTTTCACATTTTTCGGTAACTTTAGCACTTCTTCCCTTGCATTTTTGCTTTTCTTAACTATTCTCCAAATTAGGGCATTTTCGTTCGCTCTTAGAGCTGACAGAAAAAAAAAATAAAAATAAAAATNTCGTTATCTGAACTGAAAGACAGATCTGAAGTGGAGGATCCGTGATTTGCAACTCTTAATGCTCTGTTTGTTTTTTTTTTTCACATTTTTCGGTAACTTTAGCACTTCTTCCCTTGCTTTTTTGCTTTTCTTAACTATTCTCCAAATTAGGGCATTCTCGTTCGCTCTTGGAGCTGACAGAAAAAAAAATAAAAATAAAAATAAAAATAAAACTCGTTTTATTATGATCCGGCCAGTAACACAGGATCTACTGTGTTATTCTGTGTTATTCAGGTGTTATTGTGGTGGTATTGATGCGTTATTGTGTTATTATTATACCGAGAATATTTTCAAAATATAATAATATATGAATATCACCACTATAACACCTGAATCACACGGAATAACACAAGAGAATATTCTCTTCTGCTAAAAAGATTTTTTTTTATTTTTTATGTCACCTCCATGTTAAGTGTTACATGATTTCGTTCACGCCCGGATTCAGTGCTTTTGTTTGAAATTTTTTCTTGATATGNACTCGTTTTATTATGATCCGGCCAGTAACACAGGATCTACTGTGTTATTCTGTGTTATTCAGGTGTTATTGTAGTGGTATTGATGCGTTATTGTGTTATTATTATACCGAGAATATTTTCAGAATATAATAATATATGAATATCACCACTATAACACCTGAATCACACGGAATAACACAAGAGAATATTCTCTTCTGCTAAAAAGATTTTTTTTTATTTTTTATGTCACCTCCATGTTACGCGTTACATGATTTCGTTCACGCCCGGATTCAGTGCTTTTGTTTGAAATTTTTTCTTGATATATCTTATAGTTTCAAATGCTACTGTAGATCAGGAACTTTTCTTTTTCTCTATATTATGAATTATTTGTTTTTTAACACTCAGTTTAAATGCATGCAATTTCTGATTACTGTTTGCAACATTTCATTGTCCTTTTGCGATTTTGTTGTGTTTAATGATCTCCCTTTCTCATAAACAAGGCTATGCTCAAGTGGCGCTTTATTTTCTTAATTTTTTGTTGGCATGGCCATCCTAACGATCTCATTAATTCCTTTAATATTTATGGAATTTTGAAATTGTTTGCTACTGATTTCACTGAAGAGATTATATAAATCATCAAATTATTTCAGCTTAAACAGATTAGTCATCATTGTGTTCAATTTTTGGAATCAGAATGTACTGGTAGTGCTGTCCAAAAGAACTATTTAGATTTGTTCATTATAATGGCTGCAATAGGAGGTAATCATGTCGATTGCTTGTAATCCGGGTCCCGGCTTATCTGATAGCTTTGCTGTTCGATTGCTTCTTTCTCTCCTTCAACTCTACTCAAAATAGCTTTTGCTATTTTTAAGGGCTTCTCTTATTTCCCATCTCCACATGGTGTGGATTTGAGTTTCTAAAGGCTGCCTTTCCCTTGGCCTGTATGTCACAGAGAGACAAACAAACTATTCCACCAAATCCTGCTCTGGATATGCCTGCCATACATTTTTAGTTTAAATCTTAAATGTGATCACTGGAGAGTTCATTTTGAAATTTCAANCCTGCCATACATTTTTAGTTTAAATCTTAAATGTGATCACTGGAGAGTTCATTTTGAAATTTCAATTTTTTTTCCCCAACAAATAGAGTGAAGTCTATAAATTTAATCAGCCTGCAATTTCTACTAAAAAAGAATGAGCAAAAGAGGCACGTTAGACTAGAATGCTGTATTTATTTTTTTGGTTATTAAAATTTTGTCGAAACTGAAGTTCAAAATTTTTCAAAACCTGCAAATTCTAACTAAAATAACAAAAAGAAAATGAAGCACTCTCAGGATCACAACCATGGGAATTCCATTTCATGCATTCATTGTAGATCTCTCATGTTCATTGTTCATTTCACTGCGTTTCTTATTTACGCAATTTATCGTTCTTCTATTCATGAAAAGAAATTATCAAGCTAGTAAAGTTGGAGATGTTAATTTGAACTTTTATGGATACAGGGAGCTCAATCACCAAAGGAGGACAGGAAATACATATAACTAAAGAAATGTCTCTGACCACTCTATGTCTGATCAGTAGCATCCTTACCCTATGGATCTCTCCCATTAATGCCCAATCCCCACCAGCTCCACTTCTCTCTCCCTCTCCTTCACCTGCCCCAGCTCCTGGCCCTCACCTTGTCAATCTCACCGATCTCCTCTCCGTCGCAGGCCCCTTTCATACCTTCCTCAACTACCTCCTTCAAACCAATGTCATACAAACATTCCAAAACCAAGCCAACAACACCAATCAAGGCATCACCATCTTTGTCCCCAGTGATTCAGCTTTCGCAGACCTCCAAAAGCCCTCCCTCACAAACCTTTCCGAAGACCAGCTCAAATCCCTCCTCCTCTACCACGCATTCCCTAATTACTATTCCCTATCTGATTTTCAAAAGCTCAGCAGCAAGAATCCTGTGAGTACATTTGCTGGAGGGCAATACACGCTGAACGTCACCGACACAAGCGGGCTCATACAAGTTGGTTCAGACTGGTCCAACCCCAAAATCAGCAGCAGTGTCTACTCTACATATCCGGTATCAGTTTATGAGGTGAACAACGTTCTACTTCCGAAGGCAATTGTTACTACGGCGCCAGCATACGCACCAGCTCCAGCTCCTGCACCTGATCACAGCCCAAATTTGGATTTGGCACCTACGAGTGGAAAGGGGAAAGGTGAAGCTCCCAAATCTTCGGAACCAAATTNAAATTTGGATTTGGCACCCACGAGTGGGAAGGGGAAAGGTGAAGCTCCCAAATCTTCGGAACCAAATACGGATGATTCTTCTTCTCCTGGCACTGTTGCAAGCAGATTGAGCTACTTGTTTGCCACGGCATTGGGTGCACTTTTGCTTAGGTTTTGAGCTCTACCGGATGTCAGTTTCAGTCTATTTCATGATCATTCTTTTGGTGGGAGTTGGCTTGGTTGATTGAAATGGGAGTTTGATGTATGTGAAATAATGTTGAAGATGTTTTTTTGGTTCTTTTTTGTTTCTTTATTTTAATATAATGAATACCATTGAGGTCCATTTAGTGAGTTGTGTTTGATTTTTGTAATTCAAACTAGTCGGTGTCGATGAAGCATAATCTTCTTTGTTGCAGCAGAGAAATGTCTTGGAATCTGACAGAATTTAGCTGCTGAAATGAACCTGTTTGGGCAGGGGGTTGTTAATCAACTTATATGGTCTTTCGATTAGAAGGGTATCTTATATCAATATGATAGATGAAACAAGCTTGCTGATAGTCTTATTGCTTTGATAAAATGATTCAAGTAAAGACATTTTGAGAGTGATCGTGAAATAAGAAAAAAAATTCAAATTTTATTTATTTTATTTTATTTATTTTAAATAAATAAATTAATAGCTAAGAATAATTTATAAAAAAAAGCATAAATTTATCATTGGAGTCATTATGATTATGCATCTTCACTTGTGCTTGAAATTTTTAATTGCATTGAAAAATGTTGTAATATTTTTTTCAAAATATATGATCAATAAACTCCAATGAAAAAATATTATCTTAATAAACTTTATTGTTGAATATGTGCGCTCAATGACAAATATTATTAATTTTGAATGATGGGCATTCATCTTGAGTATTCAATGCAAAATTAAGAATTAATAATCATATGATATTTTTTAAAACTATGTTATTCATCTCATATGGTTCTATACGTCTAAAGTGATTGAAAATATCAAATTTATAATGATGCTCCGCTCCAATAGTTTCACTTTAATGATGAAAGTGTCATCGATCCCTTGAGCAAGCAGCATTTATACATTAAATAAGCAAATTTATTTTTCAAAATAATTTAACCAACTTGAATAAATAATATCATTATAATTTTCTGAAATTTTTAAGAAACATTTTTTTGCTGCCTATATTAAATAAATTACATTCAATATGATATCTAAAGTGACTTTCGAAATATCAAATTTATAAAAATGCTTCACTGTAAGAGTTTCGTTTTTTATGACAGACCATTTTGTAACAGCCATAAAACTGGTGTTGAAGTCGATTTCTTGCAGCATATTGAAAAGATTGCTCTTCAAAATTTGAATTCAAATGTTGTAATGAACTCATAATATCATGATATTGTTTCACAACTTTTTTATGTATAGATTTTGATTCTTGACCGACATGCTTCTTGGGTAGACATTTATAACAATTTTTTTTTTCTCTTCCAAACTTGAAATTCATACATTTTAAAATAATTAGATTCAGGACATAATTATACCACGTGTTGAATCCAAAACCGTCGAGGAGACATGCCTAAGGAATAGAGCGTGAAAGGGAAGCAAAGAGCAGAGAGAGACTAGTAATGAACGATGAAATTGTGTAACCTTTTTTCATGGAATTGTCCATTTTTATAGGAATGGGTAATGAAACTTACATTATGTAACTCAAGAAAATAGCTACAACATAAGTATTTTTGTTCTCATAACTATAAGGCCAGGAGCCTGAATCGACGAATGGGGTCGAGATCCTAGAACGACAGCCGACTGGATTTTGGGTTGGGCAACCACGCACCATAAGCCTAAGGGAATGACTCGTGGGGTCATTTTTCTTGGCGGCTACAGTCGAAGGGTGGACCAGGAGACCCCGATAGACTGCTTTAAATCAGGGCGGTTTTCTCATCAGCTTAAGATGTGCATGTTTTGTGTCAGTAAGCTTCAAGAGTGTGAACGAGTCTTGTCAGTCTTTGCACTACTTTTCTCTCAATTCGTCGGATAATATGTCCTTGACCTGTTCCTAATAGCTCTCAAACCGCCACATAATCTTCTCCGTCGGTCGTCAAATCTGTTTAAGTTTCATGCTAATTGACAAGTTTTTAATGTACACCATGTGACCTTACAAAATGAAAAAATAGAAGGCAATATGCATTATTTATTTTTTAATGACAATTCTATCCAAACTAAAAAAAGTATACCGTAAAAGGATAAATTAATGACCACATCTATCAACATAATCCAGGGCATTTGAAGGTAATTGGTATTTTGCTTCTAAGTGTAACTTCTCACTCTAGTCTCTGCAGCCTACAAATATCATGACAATTTTCTACTGTGGTCCATGTGACCAACTACGACCTATGTGGTGCACAAGTTGTGCAACTCCTGACACCAGCCCTTGCGGCTTATATACATTCTCACAACTCCATTATGTTCTACGTGACCAACTATAATTCTATGACTTACATGATCCATGGCTCGTGCATCTCCCGACTCTGGCTTTTGCAACCTACGATGTCATCACAGCTCACCACTAAGGCTCATTTGAATAACCATGATTTACGTGATCCACAGCTTATGCATATCTCAACTCCGGCCTCTATAACCTACAAAAATCATTACAGCTCACAACTACAGCATATATGACCAACTACGACTTAAGTGACTAAAATCTTCTATAGCTTTCTATTACGATTGTTGTGGTCAAACAACATTTCTGTGGCAACCATCTATTATCTTGGGTTTCAACTATGGTCTATAAGACAAGCTGAAACTACTATCATCTGTAACATTCCCGACAGACAATTGCCTCCATACCAATTAACTATGACACTTACAGTTAGCTATTGCCAAGAACGATATTCATTACAACCAAACTACAATTATTATCATTGAAGTATTGTTGTGCAATTACAACAATCATCTTTCTAACTTCATCTTGCATAATTCAGGAGAAGAGCGGAATTGTGTACTCACAATTCATAGTAAATTATTTCAACTATGCCAGACCTCGTGGTTTTTTTTACCTTTCTAGGATTTTTCACATAAAAATTAAGGTATCTCCTCCAGCTTACTTTTCTGTAATTATCTAAGCATGTGTTAGATTTTTGTGTAAAACTAAGATGATATTACATTAGTCTATCGCCGCGGACCTTCCGACATGCATCAAAATATACGGGCACAAAAGAAATCTAAGAAGAAAACATGTATTTCTAAAGCACAAATAAATTAAATACTCAACAAAACAACAAAAATATTAATAATAAAAGATAGGTGTGAGCAAGCATCGTTGTACCCTTAAAAGTAAAATAAAAATGGGCAGGTAAGCTCTACCTTAAATAGCCTATCCAAAAATAAAGGAACCATTATACGTATCTTCTTTGTTCTTAATCTTTTATTTTCTTTCTTCAAAAGTGGGGTAAAGCATCGCCGAGCTATGCGGTTCATCCTTATTCATCATATTCCCACGTTCCTTGCAGCTAACTTTATTTTAGATTACATTTGAAATTCAAAAGGCAAATCTAACTTCACCTAAAAAACAAAGGTTTAAGTGAAAACAAGCACACAAATACTCAGAGAGAGAGAGAGAGAGAGAGAGAGAGAGATAAAAAATGTATTTATGTAAAAATTTGTTGAGAAAATAAAGGCGAAGAAAAACAGTAATCGACACAAATCCAGAAGAACACAGAGATTTAACGAGGTTCGGCAAAGATGCTTACGTCCTCGGGAGCAGAGCGGCGAGTTCCTTTCAATATTCAGAAAAGAGTTTACAGAAATCAGGGATACCTCCTAGGGTTACTAACAGGCCTATTTATAACCCCAGGAGTAAACCTAGGCACAATATGTAATTACAACATTACCCCTGCACCATACCGCGGGGCTTTGCCCCCGCACCCCAACCCACGTAACTTCCCAATTTGGACAGATTCTTCCGCTCCGCTCTGCTCCGCTTCGATCCAGCGTCTGTCCCGATATGGTATATGAGCCATACCATAACAAAATTGCTATAGACACATCAGCTACCTTAAGTTTCCAAGCAGTCTGATAGTTAAAAGCAAAACTATTGCTATGTTAAATATTGATTAATTTTTATTTGTCATTACATATTTTACTTGCAAGTTTATAGTTTCTCCTTTATTCTTCTCTCTCTCTCTCTCTCTCTCTCTCTCTCTCTCTCTGATATGCATGTGCAATTCCCCTCTCGGTTCTAATATCTCTTTGTAACTTCCGGCTAATCTTACCTTCGAAGATGAGATTTATGTCATTTTCCTCTCACAAGACTGCATGCCGCANTTAATATAATGAATACCATTGAGGTCCATTTAGTGAGTTGTGTTTGATTTTTGTAATTCAAACTAGTCGGTGCCGATGAAACATAGTCCTCTTTGTTGCAGCAGATAAAGGTCTTAGAATCTGACAGAATTTAGCTGCTGAAATGAACCTGTTTGGGCAGGGGGATGTTAATCATCAACTTATATGGTCTTTCGATTAGAAGGGTATCTTATATCAATATGATAGATGAAACAAGCTTGCTGATAGTCTTATTGCTTTGATAAAATGATTCAAGTAAAGACATTTTGAGAGTGATCGTGAAATAAGAAAAAATATTTAACTTTTATTTATTTAAATAAATTAATTAATAGCTAAGAATAATTTATAAAAAAAGCATAAATTTGTTATTGGAGTCATTAAGAGTATGCATCTTCACCTGTGCTTGATATTTTTGTATAAATTTTCTTTCTAATGAGCTTCACATTTAAATTGCTCAAATTGATTTTTTAACACATTTTTGTATATGTGAAACCTTAAGGATAAAGTTTAGTTGTAAGTTTGACAAATATTATTAATTTTGAATGATGGGCATTCATCTTGAGTATTCAATGCAAAATCATATGATACTATGTTTTTCATCTCAAATGTATACATATAAACCGAATGAAAATATCAATTTTATAATGATGCTCCGCTCCAATAGTTTCACTTTTTATGATGAATGTATCATCGATCCTTGGAGCAAGCAGCATTTATAGATTAAATAAGCAAATTTATTTTTCAAAATAATTTAACCAACTTGAATAAATAATATCATTATAATTCTCTGAAATTTTTAAGAAACTTTTTTTTGCTGTCGATATTAAATAAATTACATTCAATATGATATCTAAAATGACTTTCGAAATATCAAAATTATAAAAATACTTCACTGTAAGAGTTTCGTTTTTTATGACAAACCACTTTGTAACATCAATAAAACTTGGGTTGAAGTTGATTTCTTGCAACATATTGAAAAGATTGCTCTTCAAAATTTGAATTCAAATGTTGTAATGAATTCATAATATCATGATATTGTTTCACAATGTTTTATGTATAGAATTTGATTCTTGACCTACATGCTTCTTGAGTAGACATTTATAACAATTGTTTTTTTTTCTTCCAAACTTGAAATTCATACATTTTAATATCATTAGATTCAAGACATAATTATACAATGTGTTGATTCCAAAACCGTCGAGGAGACATGCTTAAGGAATAGAGTGTGAAAGGGAAGCAAAGAGCAGAGAGAGCCTAGTAATGAACAATGAAATTGTGTAACTTTTTTTCATGGAATGTGTCCATTTTTATAGGAATGAGAGATGAAGAGTTACATTATGCACCTCAAGAAAATAGCTACAACATGAGTATTTTGGTTCAGACATAGCTATAAGGCTAGGAGCCTAAAATGGGGTCTGACAAATGGGGTTGAGAGCCTAGAACGATAGCCAACTAGATTTTGGGCTGGGCAACCACGCACCATAAGCCTAAGGTAATGACCCATGGGATCATTTTTCTTAGTGGCTACGGCCGAAGGTGGGACCAAGAGAACCCGACCGACTACTTTAGATCAAGGTGGGTTTCTCATTAGCTCGACTTGATTGAGTAACGCTGACTGATTAACATGTGCGTGTTTTGTGTCAGTAAACTTCAGGAGTGCGGGCGACTCTTGTCAATCTTTGCACTACTTTTCTCTCAGCTCGTCGGATAGATATGGACCCTTGACATGTTTCTAGTAGGTCTCAAACCTCCACATATTCTTCTCTGTCGGTCGTCAGATCTGTTTAAGTTTTGTGCTAATTGACAAATTTTTAATGTACATCATGTGACCTTACTAAATGAAAAAATAGAAGGCAATATGCACTATTTATTTTTTAATGACAATTCTATTCAAACTAAAAAATGTATACCATAAAAAAATAAATTATTAACCACATCTATCGATGTAATCAAGGGCATTTGAAGGTAATTAGTATTTTCCTTCCAAAACTTTATGAGCTCTTGTAACTACTGAATCCAATCTCTACAGCCTACAAATATCATGACAGCTTTCCACTGTGGTCCATGTGAGCAACTACAACCTATGTGGTCCACAAGTTGTGCAGCTCCTGACACAGGCCTTTGCGGCTTATATACATCCTCACAACACCATTATGTCCTACATTACTAACTATAAATCTATGATTTACATGATCCATGACTCGTGCATCTCCCGTCTCTGGTCTCTGCAACATACGATGTCATCACAGCTCACCACTATGGCCCATGTGAACAACCATGAACTACGTTATCCACAACTTATACAGATCTCAACTCTGTCACCTACAACCTCATTGCAGCTCACCACTACAACATACATTGCCAACTACGACTTAAGTGGCTAACATCTTCTATAGCTTTCTATTACGATTTTTGTGGTCAAACAACATTTCTGAGGCAACCATCTATTATCCTGGCTTTCAACTATGGTCTATAAGACAAACTGACACGACTATCATCTGTAACATTGCCGATAAACTATTGCCTCCATACCAGTTAACTATGGCTCTTACAGTCTACTATTATCAAGTATTATATTCATTACAACCCGACTATGATTACTATCAATGAAGTACTGTTGTGCAATTACAACAACCATCTTTGTAACTTCATCTTGCATAATTCATGAGAAGATTGGACTAGTTTCATTTTATGATGAAAGTATCATCAATCCCTGGAGCAAGCAGTGTTTATATATTAAATAAGCAAATTTATTTTTCAAAATAATTTAACCAACTTGAAATAATATCATTATAATTCTCTAAAATTTTTAAGAAATTTTTTTTGCTGCCTATATTAAATAAATTACATTCAATATGATATCTAAAGTGACTTTCGAAATATCAAATTTCTGAAAATGCTTCACTGTAAGAGTTTCGTTTTTTATGACAGACCACTTTGTAACATCAATAAAACATGCGTTGAAGTCGATTTCTTGCAACATACTGAAAAGATTGCTCTTCAAAATTTGAATTCAAGTGTTGTAATGAATTCATGATATTGTTTCACAACTTTTTTATGTATAGAATTTGATTCTTGACCTACATGCTTTTTGAGTAGACATTTATAACAATTGTTTTTTTTTCTTCCAAACTTAAGTTTCATACATTTTAAAATCATTAGATTCATGACATAATTATACCAGTGTTGAATCCAAAACCGTCGAGGAGACATGCCTAATGAATAGAGCGCGAAAGGGAAGCAAGAGCAGAGAGAGCCTTGTAATGAACAATGAAATTGTGTAACCTTTTTTCATGGAATGTGTCCATTTTTATAGGAATGGGAAATGAAAACTTACATTATGTAACTCGAGAAAACAACTACAACATAAGTATTTTTGTTAAGAGATAACTATAAGGTCAGGAGCCTGAATCGACAAATGGGGTCGAGAGCCTAGAACAACAGCCGAATGGATTTTGGGTTGGGCAACCACACACCATAAGCCTAAGGGAATGACTCGTGGGGTCATTTTTCTTGGTGGATACAGTCGAAGGGGACCAGGAGACCCCGGTAGACTGCTTTAGATCAGGGCAGTTTTCTCATCAGCTTAACATGTGCGTGTTTTGTGTTAATAAGCTTCAGGAGTGTGAACGAGTCTTGTCAGTCTTGCACTACTTTTCTCTCAACTTGTCAAATAATATGCCCTTGACCTGTTCCTGATAGCTCTCAAACCACCACATATTCTCTCTGTCTGTCATCAAATTTGTTTAAGTTTCGTGCTAATTGACAAGCTTTTAATGTACACCATGTGACATTACAAAATGAAAAAATAGAAGGCAATATGCACTATTTATTTTTTAATGACAATTCTATCCAAACTAAAAAAAGTATACCGTAAGAGGATAAATTAATGACCACATCTATACACGTAATCCAGGGCATTTGAAGGTGATTGGTATTTTGCTTCCAAGAATTTATGAGCTCGTGTAACATCTCACTGCAGTCTCTGTAGCCTACAAATATCATGACAATTTTCTACTGTGGTCCATGTGAGCAACTACGACCTATGTGGTCCACAAGTTGTGCAACTCCTGACACCGGCCCTTGCGGCTTATATACATCCTCACAATACCATTATGTCCTACGTGACCAACTATAATTCTATGACTTACATGATCCATGGCTCGTGCATCTCCCGACTCTGGCTTTTGCAACCTACGATGTCATCACAGCTCACCACTAAGGCTCATTTGAACAACCATGATTTACGTGATCCACAGCTTATGCATATCTCAACTCCGGCCTCTACAACCTACAAAAATCATTACAGCTCACCACTACAGCATTATGACCAACTACGGCTTAAGTGACTAAAATCTTCTATAGCTTTCTATTACGATTGTTGTGGTCAAACAACATTTCTGTGGCAACCATCTATTATCCTGGCTTTCAACTATGGTCTATAAGACAAGCTGAGACTACTATCATCTGTAACATTCTCGACAGACAATTGCCTCCATACCAATTAACTATGACACTTACAGTCACCTATTGCCAAGAACGATATTCATTACAATCAAACTACAATTATTATCAATGAAGTACTGTTGTGCAATTACAACAATCATCTTTGTAACTTCATCTTGCATAATTTAGGAGAAGAGCGGAATTGTGTACTCACAATTCATAGTAAATTATTTCAACTATGTCAGACCTCGTGGTTTTTTTTACCTTTCTAGGATTTTTCACATAAAAATTAAGGTATCTCCTCTAGCATACTTTTCTGTAATTATCTAAGCATGTGTTAGATTTTTGTGTAAAACTAAGATGATATTACATTAGTCTACCGCCGCAGACCTTCCGACATGCATCAAAATATACGGGCACAGAAGAAATCTAAGAAAAAACATGTATTTCTAAAGCCTCAACAAAACAACCAAAATATTAATAATAAAAGATAGGTGTGAGCAAGCATCGTTGTACCCTTGAAAGTAAAATAAGAATGGGCATGGTAAGCTCTACCTTAAATAGCCTATCCAAAAATAAAGGAACCATTATGCGTATCTTCTTTGTTCTTAATCTTTTATTTTCTTTCTTCAAAAGATGGGGTAAAGCATCGCCGAGCTATGCGGTTCATCCTGATTCATCATATTCCCACGTTCCTTGCAGCTAACTTTATTTTAGATTACATTTGAAATTCAAAAGGCAAATTTAACTTCACCTAAAAAAAAAGGTTCAAGTGAAAACAAGCACACAAATACTCAGAGAGAGAGAGAGAGAGAGAGAGAGAGAGAGAGATAAAATGTATTTATGTAAAAATTGCTATAGACACATCAGCTACATTCAGTTTCCAAACAGTCTGATAGTTGAAAGCAAAGCTTTTGCTATGTTAAATATTGATGAATTTTTATTTGTCATTACATATTTTACTTTCAACTTTACAGTTTCTCCTTTATTCTTCTCTCTCTCTCTCTCTCTCTCTCTCTGATATGCATGAGCAATTCCCCTGTCGGTTCTAATATTTGTTTGTAACTACCGGCTAATCTTACCTTCGAAGATGAGATCAATGTCATTTTCCTCTCACAACACTGCATGCCGCTTTTTTATTAATCTAAGTTTATTTTTTCTTGTTTGCAAGAGAAAAATATGCAGCGAACGCTCAAATGTCTATTTTCGTGAGTGCGACACGCACGTAAGAAATAATGCTGTACATATTTTAAGTCATCGCGTATGGAGTCGATAGCCACTAAGGTTTACATATGCTTGCTTTAAATTTTGATTGCGTTAATTTTAAAAAAAAAAGTGATAGCAAAGGTAGAGGAGAGAAAAGAGAAATGGCACGNAGTCATCGCGTATGGAGTCGATAGCCACTAAGGTTTACATATGCTTGCTTTAAATTTTGATTGCGTTAATTTAAAAAAAAAAAAAAAGTAATAGCAAAGGTAGAGGAGAGAAAAGACATGAATAGAAAATTGAGAGCCACCTCTATGGTCAATGTAATCGTATCGGAGTCTGAAAATTAGCTTCACGAAGGTTTTAGTGATGCTTGTAAAATTTTTATTTATAATATCACCAAAAATAATAGGATAAAGTACAAATGTCGATGTATTTTTTAATAATAACTATTTCAAATCAAATTCAATATCGTCTCATCTCCATTTTAACAAGTTTATAGTGACAATCTCAACAAGATGAATACAAAAACTCTAAAATTGGCTTAATTTGAGTTCAATCAAGCCCAAATCAATCTGTTGAAGCAGAAATGAAGGCTTATCATCATCAATAGAATGATCAAATCAAATAAAAATTTGATATATTTTAAATTGAAGCGAGCGTATTGACGAGAGGAATCCAAAGAGACTAAGTTCGCTCAATTTAAGTGCTATTAAAATACCTAAATCTATAAAAACTTAAAAATGATCAAATGGAAATCAACATGGATTGTCTAATCATATAGTTAGAAAAGTTATGCATCAAAGAACTAAAATGTCTCGCCCCAAAAGACTATATGTAGCCCCTCTCTTTTCACTTGGGGGAAAGAGAAATGAAATTAGAGAGCTTATTCTGGAGAGGACACCTAAGAAGTGACCGCCAGTCTTCATAGCTGCAACCATCATCGACCACCAGCCTCCGTAACCGTTGGCCACTATCGACCACCGCCCGCCAACGCTACCTATCACCGCAAAACATCGGTCTTCGGTGGCTACTACTTGCAACTGTTGTAGTCAGAGTACGATTGTTGTTGAATTTTCAAACACTTGTTTGTTTTTAACTATATAAAGTAAGAGTAGTTTTCAATATATGTTTGTAACTCGGTTCTCCATATCATTAGAGAAAGTCATACCTCTATACTTACAAACATATAGCGGTTTATATTGACATTGTCTCGTGGTTCTCTCTTTCAAGGATTTTTTCACGTAAAAAAATATTTGTCTTGTCCTATTACTTTCCTTTTATCTTTATATTTGATCTTTGTGCAATGCTAACACGTTAAATTATTACTCTACCAACACGAATCTTCGACAAACAAGATTATCCATGTTTTGTTGTGATATTTTTGTTACTCAGATTTGCATACAAAATAATACGAGCATTTGTAGACCGGAAGATGTCATGCGGGGCCTTTTTTTAAGAAGATTTAGATACTCTATTCTTTTTGTATTTATTTAGCACCTAAATTTCAATTTCTACATAGATGCAACCTTCCCAATGTAGTAAGAGATGTATTTCACTTTAAAAAAATTAGAACAGTTATATTTATGTGTTAAGAAAGATTTTTTATGGTATACATGTAAATCAAATTTGAGACACAAGAAAAAAAATTGTTTAGGAACTACAAATTTTATCTGCACAATTTTTACTGAATGATAAATTACTAATTTAAATTTTATTTATAATTTATTTTTAATGAAATTATTCTTATTATAAAATATTCTACGCACACTAAATTCTTTAAATAACTATCACAACCAAAAGTTGAAAACTTCATTGATTGAAGAATAATTCCAGTGCATTTGTAAAATACCTACAAATACATGTGATGCAAGAAAATATATATCAGCTATCATCTATGCTAATGCCATGTCATTGCAGGATGGCATTTATCTCTAAAATGCATCAATCTAGCCTTCTTTTTATTCATTCTCAGAGGTCATGATTAATCCGATGTTCTTCCTAGTTATATACTTCTTCTCATTCTCTTACTCACTTCTAAGAAGACAAAAAAAAGAAGTAAATAGATGCATTCTTGGTCTGGATTATTGGATTGACATGGAAGTTATTGTGTGCCTAAAGTTGGGAACTCTATTTGATCTGGAGTGGTTACGCTATTTTTTATATGGATCCCATCATAAATTAAAAGATGTCCATTAATTGTGGGATTCAACAAAATTAAAATTTTTGGTTGGTCTTGATACTCCACATCTACCAATAGCGCTCAATTAAATTTACATTTATGGAAGATATTTTAAGACTATTTCTTATGTTTTAGATTCATATTTGGGCGATTTTATCGGGGATACACAACCACTAGATCAAAAACTCGAATTTGGTTTTTTTGGAAAAATCAAATTGGTTACAAAATGACTTCTTTGCCATCTCTACAGCCTATAAGAGACTAGTTGATCCGCCTCAACGATTATCACAATTATGGAAGTACTGGTAATGACAACAAAAAACTTGATCCACTCCCTAGCAACTTGATTGAATTCTTAAAATTACAGGTTCTTGGACACTAGGATTTCTCATGCAAGTATACATTTTGTTTCAGTCATATAGAGCTATATTGAGTCGGGATTGTCAATCCCATAGAGAATGAGGTAATGACTCATTTAAGAAAAGTTCTAGTCTACTACTTTTAGGTCTTAGTTTGGAATTGTGAATAAGTGAAAGTTCTACCAAATACTCTAACACCACTTCAATTAATTCTAATATTTAAACCTACTCAACTTAATTGGATTGGTGATTATCAAGATATAAAAAGTTACCCCTCTCTTGCGATTGCATAAGGGGATTGTAGAATTGAATTCTATGAATTGCTATTGTGGCTAGTGACGAATAGGTGCATATATTTTGTTTACCCACTTCTGAGCGCTTAAAGAAGTTTTGTTAACCTAGTATTAATTTCTTAAACCCTAGATTGAACCCATCAAAGCATATTTATCTGTTTATTTACATTGCATTTAGTTTACTTTTATTATATTCTACAATACAATGTGAATACTCTAGTTGTTCTTCCATCGCTCTTCCGAGTCCTAATGGATCATAACAAATTTTAAAAATTCATATGGCCGTTACGAAAAGTAAATGAAACATAGAATAATATTTATCATATTAATATTAAAAACAAATTCTAAAAGCATTTTACATATCCTACAAATCCTACTTATTCATTACAAGAGAAAGGTAAAAGAAATATACTCACAAAGCATGAAGAATAACATATAAATTCTAATTATTTAATAAAGCAAATCCACTAAATATGTGTTTACAACAAGTACACAACAAATAGTAACATGATGCTTAGTTTTTCTCCTTTGAAAAGATAATGAAAAACCCCTCCAACTATATATTCATGTGCTACGTGCATTGTTAAAATGATCCCCTTACAGATTTATCTCAAATTCCTCTCCAATCTCTTCAAGAAAGTGGAAAATAGCAAATCCTAACTCCACCCTACGACCCCTCTGCCTTCCTCTACTTTCCATGGCATCAAAATGCTCTTAAATCCTTCCTCGAACTACATAAATTGACCCCATAACTCATCAAGCCATGCTACAGAAACTGCAAAAAACTACTCAGGAACTGGCCAGCGACTTGGCACCATAGAGCTGGCGCCTAGGCATAGGTTTGCTTGACTTGGTTCTAGCGCTTAAGCACCCAGTAAGTGATCCTAACTATTTTTATGCAACAATATAACAATGTATTTGATTATATTTTTCACTTATTTTTATTTACTTTGCAACAGTACCAAAAACTTGATCATGAGAAAATAAGAATTTAACTTGTTAATTTAATATTTATATTGGGATACTACGCAAATATATGTGTCATTATCAAGTAATATATGACTTTTTTATTAAGCCCCAAATATCGAACCCACAGGGATTGTTCACAGTATGTGATAATTAAAGTACCAAACTTTCTACTTTAAAAAGATAAATACTTCAATTATAGTTTTTATCACAAGAATGAAATTTGAACTCTTTTTGGTATTTATAATGTTTGAAAAAAAAACTTACTAAAGATAACTTGAGTTTATGTAAAAAAAAACAATTAATACGAAATATATTTCTCCTTATTATGAACCAGTAATAAGTATAAAAATTATGTTGTGGAAGTATTAAAATTGTGTGGTGTAAAATAGGAGCAATATTATTCTTTAACTTACTAGAGATGCTATAAAGAACATTGGCTAACTTGAAGATTGAATATTTCTATAGACCGGTTAAGCAGAGAAGATACTAGCTCTCACTCTAGAGTTCCATCGGTTCCCTCCACCTGGGGTCTAACATCTCGTATCAAAACCTAAAACAATAAACCAAGTTGGGGGCTTTAGCCTGTCACTCTAAAGTCCTCTAACTCTACACCCTTCAAAGATTATATCCCTATTTTTTTGCACTCAATCATATGATCTACATTCTCATTTAAACAATCTCATGTGATTCTTTCCAATTGTTGACTGAGACAATACCATCCCAGTTCTTGCATGTTCTCACAACAAATTCTAACAACTAGATAGGCCAGATCAAGAAGTAAATGAAGTGCATGGAATTAAATCATCACAACTTCTTCCAACATTAAAGATTAATACTTTCCACAAAATCCATCCAATACTTTAATTACTTATATTTTAAGGAGAAAGATAAAGAAAACTGATCCCGATTTTTTTATATGTAAGGATTTATAAAGTTGACACTACTACAGCGCCAAAAACTTGATCCTTATATGAAAAGTTGTGTAAAGTATATATAATTATAGGTAATTAACAATGGGATTCTACGCAAGTATACGTATCGTTATCAAGTAATACTAGACTTTCTATTTAAGCCCCAAATATCGATTCTACGAGGAAAGAGTAAGTTAGCAATGATAAATTTTGNGAAAGTCCTATGGCTAGACCTAGGCTACTAAAGAAGTTTTCTAGACCTCAACCAAAAATGAGGTCAACAAGTCTGCAGGAAAAATAAATTTATCCACTTTTACTAGTACATCCTCTATAACTCCTTCTGGATAAAGTTATTGATCAATCAGCTAACTAAAGAGTTACAGTAGTAGGGGAAATTTCTCCCAAATCTAAACGTTTAAAGATTGATGAAGGCATAAGATTGATACTCGCTCCTAAATCACATAAAGCTTCTCCATAAAACTTTTCCCCAATTGCATAAGGTATAGTAAAGCTACCAGGATCTTTTAATTTTTCATGAAGCTTTTTCTGAATAATAACACTACACTCTTCACTGAGTGCAATAGTCTCATGATCTCTAAACTTCCTTTTCTTATTTAGTACGTCCTTCTTAAATTTCACAAGACTTGGCATTTGTTTGAAAGCTTCAACAAAAGGAATATTTATTATAAACTTCTTCAGGATTTCCAAAAAATTTGTAAATTTTATCTTTATTCTTCTATTTTAGTCTTTAAGCAAATGGAGGTAATGATTTTTCTAAAGGAACCTGTGTTTGTTCATTTTCATATAGATCATTTTCCATTTTTTTCTTCTCTTCATCAACTTCAGTTTCTCTTTGGATCCCTATTTCAACTTCTTTTCCACTTCGTAATTAAATAGCTTTAGTTTGATCTTTATTTTGATCTTTCGAATTAACTTCCATAGTACTCTGAAGAATTTCAAAAGACCTATTACTAAGTGTAGTAGTAATATGTCCTAACTAATTTTCAATATTTCTAATAGTAGCCCCTTAATTTTGTATTTAATTTCCCATATTCAACATCACTTCTTCCATCGTCAACTTCTTTTCCTTAACTTGTGGGTTAGGAATGAAGTTAAATCTCAGAGGATAATAAGATCAATAATTAGGATTTCCTTGATTGTTCGGATTTCCGGATGGATTCACCGAATTGTTATAATTATTCTAACTAAAATTAGGGTGATTTTTCCATCCAGTGTTAAAATAATTAGAATAGGAATTCTTATTTCGATTATTTATAGCGTTTAAAGTTTCATAAGAAGATTTAGTATCAATAATCTGTCATAGTGATTTTTCCCCTAATACTAGAGGTATTTGAGAATAGTTCACTCCCATTTGATCAATCTTTTTAGAAATAACAGCAATTTGAGATGCCAAAATAGACATTGCATCAGAATCATGAATACTGGCTACTCTCTTAGGATTTACCCTTTCAGAGGGCCATTGAAAATTGTTAGTAGTCATTTCTTCAATTAAAGAATATGCTTCATCAAAAGGTTTTGGCATTAATGATCCACCCACAGGAGCATCTATAATAGTTCTAAGTTATCCTACCAATCCATTGTAAAAAGTTTGAATTATTAATAAATCTAGTAAAGCATGTTGTGGACATTTCTAAGAAGATCTTAAATCTTTCCTAGGCTTCATCTATCGATTCCCCTTCAAACTGACAAAAAGATGTAATATTTAGCCAAGAACTTTTGTGATAGTTCTCCCCAAGTCCTAATAGATCCAGATGCTAATGAATTTAACCAAGCCTTGGCTTATCTTAATGAAAAAGGAAAAAGTATAAGCCTAACAACATCATTAGACACTTCGTCATATTTAAATGTAGCACAAATTTTAAGAAAACTAGCAAGATGTAAATTAGGATCTTCAGTAGGTGATCCTTCAAACTAATTATTTTGTACTATTTGAAAAATAGCAGGTTTAATCTCAAATGAATTAGCAACAGCATCAGGATTTTGAATAGTCATGTGAAGTTTATCTGCTGCCGGATTCGCATAAACCTTTAAAGGTCTTTGTCGATTCTCATTTTTTGGATTATCTAAGTTATTTGCCATTTCTTTTAAATTTTTAATTTCTTGTTGTTATTTTCAAGTTTTTCTAATAGTACGTTATAATTCTGAATCATAAGGTACTAAACCTTCAGATACAATATTTCGTATAAACAAATAAAGTAAGCAAAGTAAAATTCTAAAAAAGAAACACTCTTAAATAAAAATATAATACTTTTTGGATTTTTGATTTTTAATATTTTTTTGTATTTATATGATATATATATTATCTTTAAATTTCCTAATTTATCAAAACTATTTAATTTAACTATTGCCTTCCCAGGCAACGACACCAAAAACTTGATCCTGATTTTTTATATGTAAGGATTTATGAAGTCAACACCACACCAGCGCCAAAAACTTGATACGTGTACTAAAAGTAAGTTGTGTAATTTATGTATAAGTATAGGCAATTAATAATGAGATTTTACAGAAGTATACGTATCATTATCAAGTAATGATAGAATTTTTATTTAAGCCCCAAATATCGATCCCACGGGGAAAATTTAAATTTGCAATGATAAATTTTACTAGGAAATTCACAAAAAGTCAAATAAATTTATTGTCACTAATTTTGAATGTTGAGATAAAAACTAAATTACATAACTATTAGCAAAATAGAAATGTAAAATTTAAACAGTAACTACTAATCTACTAACTATATTTATGTAATGAAGATTTCTAATGTAAAAAAGCATCCTTCCCACTACAATGAGGTTTTGGTGAAATGAGATGAGATGAATGTTTATAATATGTATTGTGCCAAATAGAAGCAGTTTTAATTCTCTACCCTAATATAGTGCCTAGAAAATCATTGGCTAATCTTAGGTTTAGTCCCTAAATCAGTGGCTAGGCTAGANATTACTTAACTATTAGCAAAAACAGAAATGCAACTTTTAAATATTAAATACTAATCTAAGAACTATGTTTAGAAAATGAAAATTTCTTATGTGAAAAAGCATCCTTCCCACTACAATGAAATTCTGGTGAAATTAGATGAGATAATTGCTTTTAATATGGATTGTGCCAAATAGGAGCAATTTTAATTCTCTATCCCGATACAGTGCNATCCAATATTTTGCATAAACAAATAAAGTAAGCAAAGTAAAATTCTAAAAAATAAACACTCTTAAATAAAAAAAGTATTTCTTTTTTGATTTTTTGATTTTTTATATTTTTTTTGTATTTTTATAGTGTATATATTATCTTTAAATTTCCTAATTTATTAAAAATATTTAATTTAACAGTTACCTTCTCCGGCAACGATGCCAAAAAATTGATCTCGCTTTTTTATATGTAAGGATTTATGAAGTTGACACCACTACGGCGCCAAAAACTTGATCTATGTACTAAAGGTAAGTTATGTAATATATATATATATATATATATAAGTATAGGCAGTTATTAATGGGATGCTACTTAAGTATACGTATCATTATCTAATAATAATAGACTTTCTATTTAAGCCCCAAATATCGATCCCAAGAGGAAGGTTTAAATTTGCAATGATAAATTTTACTATAAAATTCACAGAAAGTCAAACAAAATTATTGTCACTAATTTTGAATGTTGAGATAAAAATTAAATTACTTAATCATTATCAAAACAGAAATGCAAGATTTAAACAGTAACTAANGCTAATCTTAGGTTTAGTCCCTAAATCCGTGGCTAGGCTAGGAGGATACCGGCTCTCACTCCAGAGCTCCCAATTCCCTTCATCTGAAGGCTAACTCTCACTTTAGTTATTAAACACTAAGACTAAATTGGGGATTTTAGTCTTTCACCCTAAAGATCCTCCAATTTTACACCTAACAAAGAATATTTCTTTATTTGCACTTAATTTCATGAACAAATTTCTCCTTCATGAAATCAAATGTGATCCTCACTCATACTCAATTTCCCGGCTCATATGTTTCACAACATATTTTAACTAATCAATTGACCAAAATGAAAAGTAAATTAAAGTTGAAAAATCATCACAATTTATTTTATATTTTAATATTGGCACATCCATATTATCTCTTCACTTCAAAATCATCACAATTTATTTTATATTTTAATTATGGCACATTCATTTTATCTCTTCATTTCATCATATCTCATAGTCATAATTTATTTTATATTTTAATTATGGTACATTCATTTTATCTCTTCATTTCACCATATCTCAGAGTAGGGGGAAAGATAGAGGGAACTACTCAGACTTCATGAGAAAGATACGACAAAGCACAAATTTCATATATAAAATAAATTTCATACAACATTAAATAAACAAACAAACTTATATGGAAGACTTTCTTAAGGTAAATCCTTTGTAGCATTTTCTTAGAAATGCGGAAAAAAGAATTCTCTCACTTTTCTCCTTCTCCAACACTCTTACGGAAAGTTTCACAAATCTCACCAAAAAAACTCTAAACTATGAAAGAAAAATCACTAATTGATTCTAATATGGTAGTGGAATGGAATGATGTGGAGCGAAAAATAAACGTAGAGTAAAAAATGTAGAGGAGCCCATTTTCTGATGAAATTCGGCCCCAAATAGAGCCCAAGGTTAATTCTCCAAGAGGTGCCTCTAAGAACTCTTCAAAAAATTGTTCAAATACATTGAACCTTCTAGAAACGGGGTCTGCACCACTTTTTGCGCCATCGGAGTTGAGTAAAAATCTCCAGTGCTAAATTGTTCTGCGATGCCGTCGTTGCCGGCGCTGAGCATTTCTTCAAAAACTTAATTTGGATTCTAAATTTCATCCTTTTTGCTTTCTTTTTTCTTTAATCCCTAAAAATCAACAACCTACAAGAAAAAATCAAAATACCTTCCATTAAGTGCAATATCACCAAAAATGAGTATAAAATATGGGTCTAAAAATGCATAAATTTTCGGTGTATCAAAATCCCCCAAACTTACATTGTTACTTGTCCTCAAGTAACTTCTCTACTAATAAAAAATATGACTTATGGTAAAGAATTTAACTTTTAGTTCCATATTTTAGTTTTCTAAATATAATAGTTTTAACTTAAGAAAAATTCAAAACAACTCCAATTAATACTAAAGGTGTAAGGATATTTAGTAATTAAGTCTAAGGTTTCTGATCATCTATTTCTTTCAAGAAAAATTGCAATTTATTATATTAAAGTCACTTAGGAAATTCATATAAAAAAAAACTTCATAAAAATTTATTAATAATTAAGTTAACATTCAAATAAAAAGTTTAGAAAATGTGTCCAAGTCTTTTTCCTTAAGTTGATTCAAGTGAAGCCAATTTTTAATTAGACATCTCCTCAAGCTTCTCATCACATCTTTTCTTTTTCTTTTCTTCTTCTTTTTCTTTTTCTTTTCCTTTTTTTTCTTTTCTTTTTCTGAGGATTACTATATCTGGATAACCTTTAATGATTTCAAACTTCACTATCCTCTTCTTAAAGTTAAAAATTTTTTGCATTTCTTCACTTAACAAATTTATATTAACTTAAAGATTTCATAAAGTTATTTCTTTTCTTTTTACATGAACCTCTTTTAAGTTTTTTAATACTTCAAAAATACAAATTTCTTTTCGTAAAAGTAGAAAAACATAGTCTTATCTCTTTANAATTAAAACAAATTATAATAAATAAATTATAAATTTTATTTCTCTAAGTTCTCTGGACTTAGGGAGATTTATTAAAAAATTAAAAATTAATTTTAGTTATTAAAACATATTTTCTATTTTATTAGGTCATTAAACAAATAATTTTAATAATAATAATTTAATTTAAAAAATTATGGAAGTTTGCCTAAGTGTTTCTTTGACCTAGGTGAATCTCTAATAATTTTTCATAAATAAAAAACTTTATTTTGATTTATTAAATAAATTAATATTAAAAATCCTATTTTTAAAGTTAAAATAATTATTTAAATTAAATTAAAATTTGAAAGCCCACATTTTCTCCTCTAATGTTTCATTTAACTCATGCACAGGGTACTCTAAAATTTTCAAAGTTATTTGAATTGTGCTTAATGAGTTAAGAAGTGGAGAGCTCCAAGGGCAAAATGGTAATTTTAGATTTTAGTACCTTAATTAAAATTTAGGATTAATCAAAGGAAAAAATGAGTAACTTTGATATTAATAAGTACTTTGGATTATTGAAACACCATGGGAAAAAATGTAGAAACTAATTTGCCACCTTTCCATGATAAGAGTAGAATCATAATTTTCTAAATTATCAGGATTTGGAAGTTAATCAAAACCAAATGATTCCAAACTGATGGGCTTATGTTAAGAAGATGATAATTAACTTATTTTAAGCTCGCAATTGAGGATAATACAATATTTCAATAAGAATGCATATCAGTTAACTTAAAAATATTAATAATTGCAAATTCCCCCATTGGGATTGTTAAGGGCTTGGTAGTGATCTAAGTTTGATCTTTAAACTTATTTAATAAGATTTTGAAAAGGTAACATGATTCATGATAAACATCTTTAAACACTACTAGCCTAACTTTATTGGTGGGTACAAAATTTTTAATGACTTAAACTTACCTTAGAGGCATCCACCTACATAACTTTTAAGTGAAATATCAACTAATTAATTGAATACCCTATCCTTAGGATAATTCAAATGTTAAGGTTCACCGAGTAATAGGGTAATTTTAATTCAACCTCAGGATGATTAATAGAACAACATAACAAGTTCAAAATGAACTCAAAACATTTCAAGGGATCTTTAAAGCGATTCGGGTCATTCCCCGAATACTTTGGAATCTCTTGGATAATTTAAAGAAAAATTTGAACTTGTTATATTTTGTTCTAAGAAATCATCCGCTAAGATCTTTTGGGACTCACTGAGTCATAGTTTGAGGGTTAGGAAACTACACCTTCATCTTCTCTTGTTATTTATTAAAATCTCCTACAAAATTATATACATTTTGCAAAAGCAAATCTTTCAGCTGGAATACCGAGAAGATGATAGGTACGCTTTTACTATATTATTTAATTTCTGTCATTTTACTTTTTATAATTTACTCTTGCTCAAAATATATAACTGTTTGGTTGTGCACTTTAATTTACCTGCAAAAACCAAAACAATTTTCAAAAATTAATCAACATTTCCAAAAATCTTAAACAAATTGTTTCAAAGGTAACCATAAATCCTTTGAATTATCACAAATATAAAACGTCCTTTTGAATTTACAGGAGTCCCTCGGAGGGGGTAACACACGGTTGCTAACGAGATCTCCCTAACTTAAATGTGTTTCACAACTCGTTTAAATTAAGTAAATTTAAAATAAAATAGTGATACCGGAATGAGGGAACCATGTGATCCTAATTGGTGTCACTCTAATTAACTTTAACCCCCCACCCCCCATAATGATTGAACTTTCAACTTGTCATTTAAACCTTTAAACCTTCGACCATAAGACTGCTACTTTGTCGAAGATCCTAGAGCTAACTTTATGGGCAGCCTTCTACAACAACGTGAGGATCTACAACAACACATCATTCCTTAGATCTGAACAAAAATCCATTGGATTTTGTGGTCATCTGCCTAGTGCGACATAAATCCTCAAAATTTTCTTTTAGGCCTTTATATAGCCCTACTATACAATTTAAGCCCTAACTCACACCTTCCTGATTGTTTTTGCGACCGTCTCGCATAAATGTAAGCCCTATCTAACATAAATGGCAGGATGTAACATTTAAATAATTCTTCTTCTCAAAATTGAAGCCAAACCATATGATAGCTTGGGAAGTCGCCAAGGTTCACCTCAGAATCCATGACATCCCCTAGTTCTTCTTCTTTTGGATTCTATAAAAATGTTCCAAATTTGATCCAATCCTTTTTTACACTTCTTCGTTTGATCCTTTGAAAAGTTCTATCCTTTTGAATTCCTTGAATATGATATACCTTAACTTTAGTCGAGAGTTTTCTTAAGTTACTTCAGTTATCTAAGATACAACTAACTATAAGAAACTTTTAAGAACCCAACTTAATATAAACCCTATTTAATTTTTTGTATTAAATAGGGGAACTTGTCGGTCAATATAAAAAATGATTTTCCGCTGACTTAAATAGATGTCATAAATTCTTTAGTTTTTTTAATAAAGCTTTACCAGTGAGTAGTGTATCTAATCTTCGGGATGGATGACTTGCTTGGGCTATTAGGCTCATTTTTTTAAACTACTGAGAATATGATATTGGTTCAATTTTGTAATTTCAAATTTTAAAATATTACTTAAATTATATATCTTGAGGAGATGCCTAATCAAAAGTTGGCTTCGTTGAATTATCTTGAGGAAAGGGACTTATTTGCATTTTTATAATCATTTTTGAAGTATTAGCAACTTTACTAATAGAACTCTCATAAATTTTCTTTTCATGTAATTTCTCTAAGTATTCTTAGTATGAAAAATTATAATTATTCTTGAAAAAAAAATCAGAATTCTTAGACTTAAGTTCTAAATATTCTTACAATTTAGTTTTAATCTGAGGTATTGAAAATCTTTCTAAAGTTTTAATATTGCATTTATAAAACAAAAACTATAAAAATCTTAAATTAAACTTACTTCCATAAGTTATACTTTTATATATTATAGTAAAAGGGTTACTTCAGGATAAGTAACATTTAAGTTTGGGGGAATTGATCCACCTTAAAATTACATATGTTTTATGCACATTTTATTCCTATTTTTGAAGATATTTTGCTTTAATGAAAGGCATTTTGTGTTTTTTTTTTGTTACAAATTAAACAAAAAGAGTTTAAGAGCAATAAGAAGAAAAATATACATCAAAAAGGAGCAAGATGGGTCATGCCAAATAAAATTAATAAAACTAGCAAAATAGGGGACTAGACACTAGATGCAGATCAAAGCTGGCGCCTAGGTGAAACAGTTTTAGCGCTTAGGTGCCACAGTTATTTTCTATAAGATCCATTGAATGAGGCCAAATTTTGAAGAGATGTTTGAAGCAACCCTTGTTCATATTTGACTCTCTATAAATAGGGATTAATTCTAAACATCTAGTGTGTGTGCTAGTGTGTGTTAGAGAGTGTTATAGAGTTTCAGAGTTGCATATAGAGTGGGAAGTCACTTTGTTGAGCCTTGATGATTTCTGAAGTTTAGTGAGTCCTGTAATATTCCATTGGAGTCAGAGAAGTCAGCAAACTTCAAAGGAGTACTTCAGGAAACATTCCATATAAGTATTTGTTTCATTTCCTTTAAGTGCTGTATTTTGGATTTGACTTTTATATATACATTTTATTTTATTATCCCCATACATTCTGATTAGTTTTCGTTCTTTCTCCTTGCAATATGAAGTAAACAAGTGGTTTTGATTTGTTTAGAATCTCTTTTTATTCCAAAAATTTATGATGATATTTTCACTAGTCGTTCATTTACTTTACAAATTGGCCACTTGTATTTCTAAATTTTTTTGAAAAGATTATAGACTCTGAGAGGGCTAAGATTTATGTAACTAGTGAGTATCACATTTCACTTTATAAATATTCATGGTGATCGTCCGAGGGGCAGTACAAATAGATAGGGAGATAGGATTTGATGGGCATAGAATTGATGTTTCTAGGGTGACAGACTAGATTCTTTTATCAATTTGGTCAAGAATTTGGAACTAAGGGTCATTATTAGGTCGTTTAGAGAGAGCACAGTGGGTAATATAGGAGTGAGTGACTGGAATCTACCCTACACTACTATATATATCAACACCAACTTTATACTACCCAATGTTGTTTACACGTCGGAAGAAGTAAAGAATAGGTATGCTCCTATTTGTCACGACGTCATAGTTAAACTTCTAAACAATTGAAATCCTACACTGATTATGAATTATTTGCAAGGATAAAGTCTCTNTATATATATATATATATATATATATATATATATATATATATATATATATATATATATATATATATAAACAAGGTGACCCTCTTTCCCCTACTATCTTTATTCTAGCTTTTGACTACTTATCAAGAATTTTGAATGAGTTGGCATCCAGGAAACCCCATTCTCTTTATAGTCACAAATCTTCCTTATTAATCAATCATCTGGCCTTTGCTGATGACATCATAATCTTCACGAAAGCTTCCAAAGGTGCTGTCAAATTATTATTGCAGAATCTGGAGACCTTTCAGGATGTTTCTGGAATGAAATTCAACAAACAGAAGTGCCTCTCCATCTACAGTAAGCAGTGCATTACTGAGTTTAAATCCCGGGTTGTTGATTTCACTGGTTTCAAAAACAGTCACCTTCCTATGAAATATCTGGGGGCTGTTCTTTTTAAAGGAAGAACTAAGAATATTCAATTTGATCA
>JXCR01146513.1:19085-78056 GCA_002079205.1 Phalaenopsis hybrid cultivar | reverse complement strand
TATATATATATATATATATTATGCTCAATTTTAATGATTTTTAATGGTATTACACTTTAAAAAAGGTATTTTACATATTTTTTGTTTCAAGTTCAAGAAATGGACTTTTCAAGAAAATGAAGTAAAATGGTGCAATTTGCTGTAAAAACGAGTAAGAAAGAAAACTCTGACTTTGTACATTTTGATATATCTTTCTAAGCTTAATCTAATTTACATTTCTCACATGTTTTTGAATAAAATTACACTTAAATAAAGATTTTTCTGAAGCTTATCTTTTAGGTATATATGTTAGGAGCGAAACACAACTAAATTGGGGCAAAACGGAGCTGAAACAGAGCCAAATGGAGCAAAACGATGGAGTTGCTGCAAAGTGGCATCTAAGACACCAAAACTAGTGCCAAAATCCAGAGCATAGGTGCAAAAATCCAAAGAACTAGCACCTGAGACTCTAGAACTAGCTCCAGAAGCACCAGAGATGATATAAGACAAATTTAGGCAGTTCGAAACAAATTTTGAGCTGATTTTGAAGGCTCCAGAAGATTCAAATGCCCCATGGAGTGATTCAATGCATCTGACACTTTGGAAGGCTTTTTAATGAAGGGATATGTCTCTTGAATGAATGGACATATCTTTTGGGATTCAAAAGGTGTGACGTTTGGAGAGAATTTGGGAGGGTGTTTTGAATTCTTTTTGAAAGGAGGCAACCCCTCATTAAGAAGGAAAGGAGTTTAAGGGATGAGAGTGAGTGGAAGGCTTTAAAGAAGAGAGGATTTTCTTCTAGGGTTGTAAGAGGAGAGGGAAGGTGAGAGATTTCTTCTTCATTATATTTCTAGGAGAGAATTGAGTGTGATTGTAAAGCGGAAAAGTGTTTAAAGGGAACTTCTAGGAATTTGATTGAGGAATGTGAGATAAGTTGTTTTCTTTTCTTTCTTTGTTTTGTAAACTTATTTTTTTATATGAAATCAATGTTTTGTCATATCCTTCTCATGAATTTTGAGTAGTCTTTTTTATCTTTCTCCCTAAAATGAGATTTGGTTTTGTGAAGAATTAATTTTGTTATGAAAGGTTTTTAATTTCAATAAATTGCAATGATTAGAAATTTGTTCTTCATTTACCTTTTGATTTGGCTCATTAAAAAGTTAAAATTTGTTGAGAAACATAAGATCCAAAAAGGCTATGCTTTCTAGAATAAGATAAGAGTCACATAAAATTTCATGGGTGAGAAAGTAATCCATGGGGTTGAATGCAAATAAATATGGAAATATACTTTATTGGAAGAAGAATTAGAGATTTTATGGTGATAGATTGAAATCCCTAATTTGGACAAGTTGAGTGGAAACTAATGCGAGATTGTTAGCCCTCAGGCTAGAGATAATTGCGAGCTCTGAAGTGAGAGCAGATATCCTCTCAACCTAACCACGAAATTAGGGACCAAACTTTGGCTTAGTCAATGTTCTTTATGCACTTGATAGAGGTTAAAGAATATGATTGCTACAATTTGGCATAAAAAAAATTTTTATATAATTTTTAATGATTTTAATTACTTCATGATACACCAAAATAATATGTTATTTTAAGTATATATTGTATGTTTATTTTTTGTGATATTACACTTTAAAGAAGGCTATTTTCATGTTTTTATCACAGATATATCAATTTTAGGTATTTGGAGCAAAAGTAGCAAAAATGACAAATTTTGGAGCCAAAATAGCGAAGTTTTGAATTCTGGCGCATAATGCGTCAGATTGGTGCAAATGTACTAGATCGGCGCCATATGTGTAAAAAACCAAAACAATGTGGCCTTCAGCAAACTGGCTCATGATGCGCCAGACTGGTGTCAGATACGTGATCCTGATTTTTTATATATAAGGATTTATGAAGTTAACACCACTATAGCGCCAAAAACTTGATTCTTGTATGAAAAGTAAGTTGTGTAAAATATAGATAATTATAGGTAGTTAATAATGTGATTCTACGCCAGTATACGTATCATTATCAAGTGATAAAGGACTTTCTATTTAAGCCCCAAATATTGATCCCACGGGGAAGGTGTAAATTGGTAATGATAAGTTTTACTAGGAAATTTACAGAAAATCAAACGAAACCACTTTCACTAATTTCAAATTTTCATATGTTATAAAACTAAAGTACTTAACTATTAGCAAAACAGAAATGTAAAGTTTAAATAGTAAATACTAATCTACTAATTATATTTATGTAATGAAGATTTCTTATGTGAAACAGCATCATTCCCACTACAATAAGGTTCTGGTGAAATGAGATGAGATAAATGTTTATAATATGTATTGTGCCAAATAGGAGTAATTATAACTCTCTACCCTGATACAGTGCATAGAAAATCATTAGTTAATCCTTGGTTTAGTACCTAAATTCTTGGCTAGGCTAGGAGGGTACCAGCTCCCACTCTAGAACTCCCACTTCCCTTCACCTGAAGGCTAACTCTTGCTTTAGTTTTTAAACACTAAGACCGAATTGAGGATTTTAGTCTGTCACCCTAAAGATTCTCCAATTATACACCCAACAAAGAATATTTCCCTATTTATTTGCACTTAATTTCATGAACAAATTTCTCCTTCATGAAATCAAATGTGATCTTCACTCTGTTTTAGAAATCATACTCCATTTCTCAGATCTTTCACAACATATTTTAATAATTCAATTGGCCAAATCAAAAAGTAAATTAAGTTTGGAGTTGAAAAATCATCACAATTTATTTTATATTTTAATAATGGCACATTCATATTATCTCTTCATTTCACCATATCTCAGAGTAGGGAGAAATATAGAGGGAACTACACAAAATTCATGAGAAATACACAACAAAACACAAATTTCATAGATAAAAGAAAGTTCATACAAAACTAATAAACAAACCAAACTTATCTGAAACTCTTTCACAAAGCAAATCCCTTGTAGCCCTTCCTTAGAAATGCAGGAAGAATATATCTCTCACTTTTCTCCTTCTCAAACGCTCTTAGAGAAAGTTTCACACTAAATCTCACCACACAAACTCTAAAATATGAAAGAAAAATCACTAATGGACTCCAATATGGTGGTTGAATGAAAATGAATTATGAAGAATGGCAAAAATGGAGCATAGTGGAACATTGTGGAGAGAAATGGAGTCTATTTCCTGATGAATTTTGGCCCAATAAAAAAGCTTAAGGTCAGTTCTCCAAGAGGTTCCTCCAAAAACTATTCAAAAACCATCCAAATACATCGAACCTTCTAGAAATGGGGGTTGAACCGCCTTTGGTGTCATCGACGCTAAATAAAAATTTCAGTTGTTTTGTTGTTCTACGCAGTCGGCGCTGCCCTTGGTACGGTCGGCACTGAGTACTTCTTCAAAAACATCATTTTGACTCTAAATTTCATCCTTTTTACTTCCTTTTGCTTTAAGTCCTAAAAATCAACAACCTACAAGAGAAACATCAAAATACCTTTCATTAAAGTGCAATTTCACCAAAAATTCATATGTTTTCGGTGTATCAAAATCCCCCAAACTTACATGTTACTTGTCCTCAAGTAACTCCTCTACAACATAAAAAGATGACTTATGGTAAGGAATTTAACTTCTAAACTTCCATATTTAAGTTCTCTAAACATAATAATATAACTTAAGAAAAATTCAAAACAACTCCAATTAATATTAAAGGTGCTAGGATATTTAGTAATTAAGTCTAAAATTTCTGATCCTCTATTTCTTTCAAGAAAAATTGTAATTTGTCATATTAAAGTCACTTAGAAAATTCATATGAAAAAGAACTTCACAAAACTTTATTGATTATTAAGCTAAAATTCAAATAAAAAGTTTAAAAAATGTGTCCAAGTCTTTTTCTTTAACTTGATTCAAGTGAAGCCAATTTTTAATTAGGCATCTCCTCAAACTTCTCCCCACATCTTTTCTCTCTCTTTTTTTTTTCTTTTCAGGATCATTTTTAATCCCTTTTTTTTTCAGGATCATTTTTAATCCCTTTTTCTTTTCTTTCTTTTTTTATGTGAGAATTACTATATCTGGATAGCCTTTATTGATTTTGAACTCCACTACCCTCTTGTTAAAGTTAAACACTTTTTACATTTCTTCACTTAACAAATTTATATTAACTTAACATTTTCATAAAGTTTAATTCTTTTCTTTTTACATGAATCTTTTAAGATTTTTAATACTTCAAAAATTCAAATTTCTTTACTTAAAATAGAAAAACATAGTCTTATTCTCTTTTACCAAATATCTTAGTCTCTACAATTAACCTTTATTATTGAAAAATTTTTACTTAAATTTACTATATATCTATAAACATAAATATAGTTATCCAAAGTTAACCCTAAGGTCATGTTAAATTTAAAATTTTGAAAATATAGTTAAGTGAGGACAAATAAAATTAAGTTCATTTCTAATAATGATATTTCTTCTCCCCCACAAACTTAATTTTTTTAAAAGATTTTTACATGAAGAACTTTAAAATTGAAGGGTAAAATAAAGCATTAAATACATAAAAAAAATTCATACCTGTTGGAGATTCTGATTTTTGAACATAAATTTTGAAATGCTGTAGGTGCTAATATGAAAACTACAAGGCTAAAAACATTAAATTGTACATAATACATATAAAATTTGTTAAGAAAGAGAAAATCACAATACATAACAAAGTGCTGAAAATAATAACAGNTGATTTTTGAACATAAATTTTGAAATGCTGCAGGTGCTAATATGAAAACTACAAGGCTAAAAATATTAAATTCCACATATTATATATAAAATTTGCTGAGAAAGAGCTAATCACAATACGTAACTAAGTGCTGAAAATAACAACAGAACTAAATTAAATTCTAAAAATGAAAATAGTTTTCCACTTTACGGTTTAACATAACATAACAAATAAAGTCTCAACAACATCACAACACAAACAATACAATCACACAGAACAAACATAAACAAACAAACAAAATAGATCACCAGCATTATCTCCCTCATCATCGACATCTAACTTTTACTGCTGACATGGAGTATAAGTAGGGTGAATAGGAAACTGAATTGTATGGTCACCTCTCAGATATCTCACTAAATCATCACATAAGCAACATCATATTCAAATTTTTGGCGAATCAGATCATCAGTGTGAGCATTTCTGGCCTCCATATTCTGCATCCTATGATACATCCTCAAAATATCTCCTTGTTGAATCATCATCTGGTCCAACAACTCTCTGTTGCTGGGGTCACTTGAAGTAGGCTCACTAGGGGTTCTAGAAGTAGAAGGAATATCCCTAGCCTGTCTTCCAGATCTCCAATCAACATGAGACTCATTAGGATTGATGTTGGCTGGCCCAATCAGTCTATGAGGCTCAATCCTCTCCTCATCAGGTCTGAAAACAACTCCTTCATGCTCACAAAGTGAGTAAATCAGAGCAGGGTGTGCCAATCTACCAGTGGTCTCTCCCAGAGCAATAGATTGAGTGTTCATATAAATGATAGAGCCTACATTTACATCCATCACTTGCTGAATACAGTAGTTCTGGATGGCTCTATCCTTGGTCACTTTACTATGATGATTCATCGAAATCATCCTTCTAGAAATAAAATAATGCCAGGCCTTAGATACTACATTTAACATAGAAAAGAGAAAGTTAACTTTAACTCCATTCTTTATTTTCCAAGTCCTTTTCTCACTAGTGAGAAAAGAAATAACTTAATCTAAAGCCTGATCTATAGTAGAAAAAGAATGATATTGGCATATATCTTCTAACCGATAAAACTCATTAATTTTTCTTGGAGTAAACTCCACCATTTTTCCTCGAACAAAAACAAAATAATAAGAAGCATCAGGAAGGTTGGCATAAAATTCCATTACAACCCCAGGTACACATTGGCAGTAAAATAGCAGAAGTTTTCCTATTGCCGAGCGATAATCAATCGTTCAACTTCTCCTCCAGGATTTTTAAAACCTCGATCCTGAATTACTTTTTTATTTTTTTGCAAACTATGAAATCGAGCACTGGCTCTAAAGCTAACAAATCTCTGCTCGTCATATTCTACTTTTCTTTTGCTCGATCTAGGAGCCATAAGAAATTTATAAAAAATTGAAAAATTCCGAATAAATCTCAAAAATTTTGAAAATCAAAATGTAAGATACTTTAAACTTAAATCCACTAAGTAAGAGTTCTTCACCAAAGCATTTTCTCAAAATTTCTCAAAAAAATTTCAAAATTTTGGATCTAGTCAATGTGAGAAAAATCTTTGGTGGAAACCAAAAATTTTTACTTTAAAGTGTAGCTCTTACCTAGAGAAGATGAAATCCAAAGTTTCTTTGCCTCAAAATCGCCTCAAATTCGCCCAAAATCAAGCCCTAGGTGCAAAACCAATGGTTGAAGGTTACTTAAGGGGGGTAAAAATGGAGTTTTGCGGTGAATTAAAGGGTTAATTCATTGCTCTCGGGTTGAGGGCGGCTTTGGCGCCAATGCCAGTGCCATCGGCACANCCCCAAACTTAAATTTTTAAAAGATTTACTTGAAGAACTTTAAAAATAAAGGGTGAAAGAAAACATTAAATACATAAACAAAATTCATACCTCTTGAAGATTTTGATTTTTGAAAATAAATTCTGAAATGCTGTAGGTGCTATTATGAAAAACTATAAGGCTTAAAACATTAAATTTTACATAATACATATAAAATTTGCTGAGAAAGAGCTAATTACAATACATAACAAAGTGTTGAAATAACAATAGAACTAAATTAAATTCTAAAAAAGACAACAGTTTTACACATCGCAGTTTCATATCACAACATAACAACAGAGTCTCAACTATATCACAAAACAAACATTACAATCACAAAGTACAACATAAACAAACAAACAAATAAAAAGATTACCAGTAATCATCATCTTCATCATTAACATCTAACTTCTGCTGCTGATATGGAGTATAAAAAGGGTAAACAGGGAACTGAACTGTATGATCACCCCTCAGGTATCTCACTAAAGCATCATCATAAGAAGCATTATATTCAAACTTCTGGGGAATGAAATCATCTGAGTGAGCATTTCTGGCCTCTATGTTCTGCTTCCTATGATCCAACCTCAAAATATCTCCCTACTGAATCATCATTTTATCTAATAACTCCCTATTACTGGGATCACTTGAAGTAAGCTCACTAAAAGTAGGTGTCCTAGAAGTAGAAGGAATATCTCTGATCTTACTTCCAGATCTCCAATCAACATGGGACTCATAAGTCTTAATGTTTGCACGCCCAATCGATCTCTGAGGCTCAATCCTCTCCTCATCAGGTCTGAAATCAACTCCTACATGCTCACAAAGTGTATAAATGAGAGCAGGGTGTGTCAATCCGCCAGTGGTCTCTCCCAGAGCAATAGATCAAGTGTTCATATAAATGATAGAGCCTACATTAATATTCATCACTTGCTGAATACAGTAGTTCAGGATGGCTCTATACTTGGTCACTTCACTATGATGGTTTGTTCATCCTCCCAGAAATAAAATAATGTCAGGCCTTAGATACTACATTTAACATAGAAAGGATAAAGTTGACTTTAACTCCATTCTTTACTTTCCAAGCCCCTTTCTCACTAGTTAGAAAAGAAATAATCTCATCTAAGGCCTCATTTGTAGCAGAGAATGAATGATACTAGCATCTATAAACTTCTTCTAACTAATAAAACTCATTTTTTTTGGAGTAAACTCCACCCTTTTTACTCAAACAAAAGCAGAATCATCAGAAGCCTCTAGAAAGTTGGCATAAAATTCCATAACTATACCACCTATCGTATCGACTGTAAAATAGAAGAAGTTTTCCCATTGCCGAGTGATAATCAATCATTCAAATTTTACTCCCGGATTTTTGAAACCTCAATCCAGAATCACTTTCTTATTTTCTTGAAGACTATGAAATTGAGCACTAGCTTTAAGGCTAACAAACTTTTTCTCATCATATTCTATTTTTCTTTTGCTCGATCTAGGTGCCATAAGAAAATTTAGAAAAATTTGATGAAAATCCAAATAAATTTCAAAAATCAAAATGTAAAGCACTTTAAACTTAAATCCAGTAAGTAAGAGTTCTTCACCAAAGCATTTTCTCAAAATCTCTCAAAAAAACCCAAAACTTTCGGATCTAGGTAATATGAGAAAAATCTTTTGTGAAAATAAAAAATTTTTACTTTAAAGTGTAGCACTTACCTAGAGAAGATGAAATCCGAAGTTCCTTTATCTCTAATTCACCTCAAATTTGCCCAAAACCAAGCCCTATACATGAAAACTGAAGGTTGAAGGTGACTTTAGGGTTAAAAATGGAGGTTTGCGGTGAAAATCACGAATTAAAGGAGTTATTACTGCTCTCGGGTTGAAGGTGCCATCGGCGCCCATGCTAGCGCAATCAGCACTAAAGGCCCAAAATTCACCATTTTAATTTTTTAAAATTTTAATTTATTCTAGAGTTTTTTAGTATATTTAAACATAAATTTTTATCTAACAATAATTCAAAAATAAACATTTAACAAATAATCATTTTCACAAACTACAATAAACTAACTTTTATATATGGAATACACTTTTTACAAACACATTTTACAAATCACACATTCACACCTATTAAGCAAACTAATTCTAAATCAACATCGAAATCAAGCCACCACACTAAACGCTAACACAAAACTATACACATAATTAAAGTTTAGAATTCTAAAGCAAAAAAAAACCAAACAAAATTAAATCCAATCCACACAATTACATTAGATACATAAATATTCTTAAGCAAGTAGAGAATTCAAAGTCTTCAGTCATTCCGCTTCATCTTCAGTGCTTTCAGCTCCTCTAATATCTCCCATGGATTGGTAATGAACATATAGGTTGTAGAAGGATCGGTACGGGAATTGATCTGTTGAATTTTCTTTGATCCACCCATTTTCTATAAACATCCGAACTAATCCTGCTTCAAAAGTTCCAGTATGATCAAAAAAAAATTTCATTCTCATATCTAGGTGATCAAAAAGGTACTTAAGATCTCCCACTGCATTCATAATACTCTAAAGTTCCCTTTCAACTTTCTTCAATTTCTTCTTCAAAGCAAGTGAACTTCCTACTGTTGGTGGTATTAATGTAGTTGAAGCATGTGAAGAAAGATCCATAATAGCATTTACTGCTTCATTTCCATTACCAACAAATTGATCATCAATAAAGATCATGGGCTTCCATGGTAGTAAAACTTTTTCCCAACTTTCATATGGCACTTAGGATTGACTGCAAATTAGAAAAATTGTACAAGGATGCCCAAGTCCATAAATTGGCCCATTTATAATGATACCCATTACAGATTTAAACATAATTGAACCTATATCAATAGGTTTTTCCATTTGAATACAGTAGTTTAAAATAGAACTTTCCTTCGTGACTCTACTAGTAGGGAGTAATTTTGCACAAATAAAGAAATGTCACTGCTTCGAAATTAGATTAGGTGATGAAGCAGGAAAACTAATATATCCTTCATCTCGTACCATATCACTTTTATCCGTCAGAAAATTATAAACACCTTGCATCAAATCTCGCGTAGGAATGAAATTTGTATAATGACAGATTGGAACATTTCTATCACATACAATTCATTAATCCTTGCAGGAGTAAATGGTACAGCCTTACCTTGTACGAAGACAACTCTTTGGGTAATTCCATGTAGATTTACAAAGAACTCCTTCACTACAGGTACAGCAACCACAGCGGTAGTGTAACACAGAACTTTCCAACACCTTTGCAGAATGATCTTGTCAACCAGAGCCCTTGGATTAATCAATTCATGATTAACAAAACCTCTCTCCTCAATCAATCTCTTCTTCATAATAACTTTATTGTATAATCTCTGCGCGTCAAAACTAATAAATTTTCTTCTATTGAAAACTCCATACCTTGAAGTATTTCTGGAGTTGGAAGCCATGGAATCCAAAAATAGGAAGTTTCTAAGCATCCTAGGAAGTTTTTAGGACTTTAAAAACACCTCCCGGTGGTTATGATGGAGTGAAATCCCGCCAAAGTCTGCCAAAAGTTGTCTGAACCATCAAACCGCTCTCAAGGTCATCGACGCTTCAGATTGGCACTGCCGACGCTAAGGTCTGTTTTCTTGGGCATCGTCGGCACCCATTCTGGCATCATCGGCGCCAGTGGCCAAAATTTTGTGACTTTCATTTTCATTCAATTTAATTCCAATTTTTTTTTTCAATACTAATATTTGACTTAATTTATAATAAATGCAATTGTGTAGGATTATTATCTTCTAATATATAAGACACTTATCAAACATAATAGTATTACATAGACATATATGTATGGGTTGCCTCCCACAAAGCGTTTGGTTTAATGTCGTCAGCCTGAGACACCATTTGTTTAGTTGGGTTGACTTAACATTAAAACTTCTTTGAATTGAGATATGTGCCCTTCATAATATTGTTTCAAATGATGCTCATTAACTTTAAATACCTTTCCAGTGTTAGGATCTTTAATAACAACAGTTCCATAATGATAGACTTTAATCACTTTAAATGGTCCTAACCATCTGGTTTTCAGTTTTCTTGGAAACAATCTCAATCTTGTATTATATAATAGAGCTTCTTGTCCAGGTTCAAATTTCTTCTGAATAATCTTTCGATCATGTCATATTTTCATTTTCTCTTTATAGATTTTTGCATTATTGTTTGTTTCATTTCTTATTTCCTCAAGTTCATTAAGTTGTAATAATCTTTTCTCACCAGCATCTTTTAAATTAAAATTAAATTCCTTCATAGCCCAAAATGCTTTATGTTCTAATTCTACAGGTAAGTGGCGTGTTTTTTTTCAAATATCAGTCTGTATGGAGACATTCTTATAGGAGTCTTATAAGCAGTTTTGTATGCCCATAATGCAGTATCTAGTCTAGCAGACCAATCCAGTTTATAAGGATTTACAGCTTTTTCTAAAATACGTTTAATGTCACGATTTGATATCTCTGCTAGACCGCTAGTCTGCGGATGATAAGCAGTAGAGAATCTATGCATAATATCATATTTCTTAATTAATTTTTTGATTCTCTTATTTCTAAAATGAGATCCTCCATCAGTAATAGTTACTCTTAGCATTTCATATCTTGTAAAAATATTTTTAATTAAAAATTTAGAAACACTCTGAGCATCACATCTGGGTATAAAAATAGTTCAATCCATTTGAACATATAATCAATAGCAAGTAATATATATAAGTTTCCAAATGAAGGCATAAATGGTCCCATAAAATCTAATCCCCACACATCAAAAATTTCAACTTCCAATGTGTAATTTAGATGCATTTCATTTCTTCCAGAAATATTTCCTACTCTTTGACATCTACCACATGTTTTAATACATTCATTAACATCTTTAAAAATAGTGGGCAAATAAAATCCTGCTTGCAAAATCTTATATGCAGTTCTATTTTTTCCAAAATATCCTCCAAATTCAGAATCATGGCATCTTTCAATTATGTGTTGAGTTTCTTCATAAGACACACATCTTCTAATAATTAGATCTTTACATTGTTTATATAAATATGGATCATCCCAAAAATAGTCTTTTGAATTTCTTTAATTGTGGATTTTTCATATCAGGTGGTAAAATATCACTTACATTATAATTCACTATCTCAGCATACCACGGCACATCCATTTCATCAATACTATATAACTGTTCATCAAAGAAATTTTCTAAAATTTCATTTGCAAAACAGTTAATATTTATATTTTTATTCTAGACAAATGATCAACTATTTGATTATCATTTCTCTTTCTATCAAACACAGTAAATCAAACTCTTGCAATAGAAGTATCCATATATTTAATCTTGGTTTAGCATCCTTCTTTTGCATTAAATATTTAATAGCAGAATGAGATTGTATGCACTATACATTTAGTCTAATTAATCTTGGTTTAGCATCCTTCTTTTGCAATAAGTATTTAATAGCAGAATGATCCGGATGCACTACACATTTTATTCCAATTAAATAAGGTCTAAATTTATCAAAGGCATAAACAATAGCTAATAACTCTCTTTCAGGAGTAGTATAATTAATTTGAGCATCATTTAGAGTCTTACTAGCATAATATGTAACTTTAAAAACTTTATTGTGCCTTTGTCCTAATGCAACCCCAATAGCATAATCACTAACATTGCACATTATTTCAAATGGTTTTTCCCAGTCATGTCGTACTATGATTAGTGCAGTGACCAATTTTTTCTTTAATAACTCAAATGCTTTTATGCATTCCACATCAAAATCAAATTTTGTATCCTTTTCTAAAAGTTGGCATGGCGGCTTAGTTATTTTTGAAATTTTTTTATGTAGCGCCTGTAAAAACCAGCATGTCCTAAAAAACTTCTCACCCCTTTAACACTAGTAGGCGGTGGTAATTTTTTATTACTTGGACTTTCGTTGGATCTACCTCCATGCCTTTTTCAGAAATTTTATGCCCAAATACAATACCTCTTGTAATCATAAATTGACATTTTTTCCCAATTTAATACTAGGTTTATTTTTTCACATACTTCTAGAACTTTTTCTAAAATATTACAAAATAACTCAAAAGATGTCCCAAATACAAAAAAATCATCCACAAAAACCTCCATTCCATGTTTTGTAAAATTACTAAAAATTGACATCATGCATCTTTGAAATGTTACAAGTGCATTGCATAGTCCAAAAGGCATTCTACGAAAAGAAAATGTTCCATATGAGCTTATAAATATTGTTTTCTCTTGATCCTTTGAAGCAATTAGAATTTGATGATAATTGATATATCCATCTAAAAAGCAATAATATTTATTCCCAGCCAATATATCCAACATTTGGTCTAGAAAGGGTAAAGGAAAGTGATCTTTTCTGGTGGCCATATTTAATTTTCTTTTGTCAATACAAATTCTCCAACTAGTTTTTTGTCTTATTGGTATTAATTCATTTTTCTCATTTTCTTCAACAGTCACGCCTCCTTTCTTCGGAACACAGTGAATTGGGCTTACCTAAGCACTATATGAAATAGGATATATAATTCCAACATCTAACCATTTTAAAATCTTTTTTCTAACAACTTCTTTCATTATTGGGTTTAATCTTCTCTAAGGATCAGCTTTAGGTTCATATTGTTCACCTAATAAAATTCTGTGCATATAAGCTGAAGGACTAATTCTCATAATATCTGCTAAAGTCCATCCAAAAGTTTTTTTATACTTTTACAACATTTCTATCAACTTCTGTTCTTGAATTTCAGTTAACTCAAAAGATATAAAAACAGGCAATGTAGATGACTCTTGTTGAGCTCACTTTTGGTTGAGGTTTAGTTTTTCCACTTTAATAGCCTAAGGTCTAGCCATAGGACTTTCCTATTGACTATTCTTAGAAAACTAGAAGAGGAACCCTCACAATTAGAAATTCTACCCTCTTCTCTGCTCAACTTGGGGTTCCACATATTGATCCTAACCTCTAGCACTTACTAGGTAGGGTCATTTTGGGGGAACCCCAAGATGAGTCACCCTTAGGACTGCTGGACCTTAGGGTTGACCCTAGGTATTGGTCTAGGGCTTAAGGTACATACTTGCACACACAATCACTCACAATCCAAAACTTAAACTTTTAGGCTTTGGTCCCTTGATACTTTGGGAGACTCATGTAGTTGGTCCCCTAAGCCCACTAGCCCTAGGCTAGGGTTTAGCTAAGACCACAACATAGAGGACCCAAAATGGGGTTTCCATTGGTCTATGGCTTATTGATGGTGGTTGGCACTCCAACTCTACCAAGATACCCAACCTAGCATTTTTCCCCTAAACTTCCCCAAATTAACCGGATACCCTTGGGACCCCAAATTTGGCCAAAATTTCCAAATTTACCCAAAATCACCAAAATTTGCCAAATTACCAAAATACCCCTCTTTAGCCCAAAATTCCAAAAATTCTAAAAAAAACCCAAAAAGTCCCAAAACCTCCCACATATTCCCAATTTCATTTTCCTCAACTACAACATGACGCAATTTGGCCAATTTGACCATCTTTGACCAAAACCCTCAAATTGCCTTTTAAAGACCCATTTTTTTCCCAAATCTACCTCAAATGTCTATCAAATTGGTCTCAATTTCCCCCAATTTTAATTCTAAACTCAAATTCACCCTTGATATGAAAAATCTAGACCAAATCCAAGCCCAATTTGTCCATCATTTGAGTCGAATTTTGATTTAGGTCAAAGCCCCAATTTTGGTCACATGACCTAATCTCATCAAATTGAATGCCTTAACCCCAAAATTGGCACCCAATTTATGTTGAAAACTCTTCATGAGATCCCTATTGACCATTTACAACAATCAATTTGTACCTGAACCAAGGGTAGCCCAACCAAGACCCAAACCTAGCCCAATATGCCCAAATAGATCAAATTTTAAAATTCCTCCAAATTAACCATCCAATTGAACTCAAAACCACCTTCACCCTTCGCCAAAGTTGTTCTTTATGATCATATACACCAAATGCAATATTTATTTGGGACAATTAACATGGATATCCTAGCCCAAACCCAAATTTTGGTCATTTGCACCCACTTGGACCCATGCACTAAATGTAGCCTAACCACCCCAAAGCCATCAAATTAACTGCATCACAGCCATTAGTTGGACCCTAAGTCTGAGCCAAAACTCACCTAACCCAAGCTAAGTGAGCCATGGACCAATGGTTTCCTAAATTAAGTGATTTGATTTCCATATTTGCTTAGGCTTAAGATCTTTTTGCCAAAATTAAACCTCAGCCCATTAAATTGTTGTGACATATTCCCCTGGGTTCCCTGAGTTCCTAGCCACCTCCCCCTGCAATGGCCGGCCGACCTAGTCGTCGGAGAAGCCAAAATCAAGGCCACCCTATCAAGAATTTCTGCCAAATCAAACCCACAGTCCGCCTCACTCAAATCAAATGATAGAGCTCCTATGCCCTCCACCTAAGCATCACAATACACCCAAACATTGGCTCTGAGAGCCCCCCCTTAGCCATTTTTATAAAAACTCACCTCCATGGTCATGGGAGGTGTGCTGAAAATTTCTTAGAGAGAGCCCCCAAAACTTCTCACAGAGCTTCTCTGATATCTCCACAGTGCAATCCAATCATTTCATTGCACTAATTCCTTCTGTTTAACCCTAATTTTGAGCTCAAAAATTAGGGCAGAAACAGAACATCCCTTAGAACTCCACCAAACTCAAATTACTTGTGCCCACACCTTGAAAACCACAAGAGAAGGCAAAGTCCCATAAAATCCCCCTTTAAAAGAGCCCCTAACATAGCTCTAGACCAACACCTGAAATCAGGCTTGATCGAAATCATACCTAGGCCTTACACAAATACCAGAGGCTCAATCCCTAGCCTCCTTGGACTCCAACGAATGCGCCAATCATCTTTAATTGAAGCTTCCCTTCTTAGAGAAAAGTTATAAAACTCCTCCGCATCCTGAGCCTCTTTTGATTCTCCATTTTCTTAGGCTTGATTTCATGGCATCTTAACATATGAATATGTTCCTCTAGTCTAGACGAGCATTTAAAAAAAATCATTCAATTTGATTGAGAAATGAGAGAGATATCAAGCTTGAAAGATGGACAGTTCTCGGGCTAGGCTATCGGGGACGATGACGGAGTGCCATTTGATCAAGCGTGTATTGGATGGACGGTCAAAATGAAGCCATACAGTGCTTCGGGACATAAACCTCGGGCCGAGTCAGCGCTGAAGTGGATGGCAGCGTTGAACAAGAGCACACCGCGTGGAGCTTTGAAGCTGCCTAGGATGATGTGGCATCCCACATTTAAATAGATAAATAGGGATTTAAATAATTCAGAAAATGACCCTTAACTTCAAAAATCTAGATCTTGGTGTAGAAAAATCACAAAAATAAACTAAAATAACCCTCTTGCTCAATGAAAAAAGTAGAATAATGTGGAAATAATTTGAATGTCATTTGATGCATGTTTTATTTTTAATTAATTAAACATTATTTTGAGTCCTTTGATTCTCCATGCATATAGGTATTTCACCATGGCTTGAATTTTTGGCATGTTGTAGCCTCTATCAAGGGAAACATTCTCTGATTTTTCCAAAGTCAATGGAGATCTCTAGAGAGAGATCCATATGTCTCAAGTTTATAAACATTATTTGCTTAAATTAATCATAATAATTATCATTTTTCTTAGAAAAATCTAAGAAAATTTTGAAAGGTTTATTATTACCAAAGAACCCTTAAAAAAATTTCTCATAAGTCAAGTCATTTAAAATGCACCTAATCTTTACAAACCCTAAATCACTAAGATAATTAATTTTCAAAAATACAAACATCAAAAAGACTTGATTTTTGATCTTCGCTGTTGCATGGGATCCACAGAACTCACCATAAGAATTTCAAAGCACTTTGAGTTTATTTGGTAACTTAAGTTGAGTTTTAAAGATAAATATCTTTTTTTTAGCCCTTAAATATCAAAATATAACTCAAAAATTGATAAAAACTATCTTTTGAGTTCTCTATGATCAGGTGTGTTTTCAAAAAAATAAAATGAGATTTAAAATAAAAACTTGATTTTTAGCATATTTTTTTAAATATTTAAATAATTAAAAATCCATTAAAATCTCAAAATAATAAAATTCATGGAAATGTTCTAAATTTCTTCTTAAGCACTTAGGAATAATTGTGATTTTTTTTCTCATTTTCTAAATAAAGATATTGAATTTTGAAGCTTAAAATAATTTTTAAAGGCTAAAAATAGTTTTTTCACTAAAATAATTCTAATAAATCAAAGAAAAATAAAAAAAATGTGAACTTTATTTCTTTGTTTCTCTTGACATTATAGAGATTTAATAAAAATATAAAACTTAATTTTCTGCATTTGAAATATTTTATAATTAATAAACACCCCAGAATTTAAAATAATTGTCAAAATTCAAATAAAATTCAAAAAATCATGAAATTTGGTCCAAAGGCCTCTCTAGTCTAAGTGTACCCCTAGTAAAAATTTCAAGGGATTAGGATTTACCTTAGTTAATTTATGAATTTTCTTTGAAAAAATCTTATTTTTGCATTAAAAATAATTATATAGATAAATTAAATTTTGAAAAATCACAGTTTCTCCTCTGATGTCTCAATTGACCCATTAGTGAGGTAGGATAAAAATTCCAAAGTCATTTGGATTAAATTTGATGAATTGTGAAGTGATACAGCCTTAGGGGCAAATGTGTAATTTTGGAAATTTATCCTTAATTAACATTTAGGCCTAATTTCAAAAAGGGAAATGGGAAATATTTGATTCTAATTAACATATTTGGATGTTTGAAATACAAGGGGTTAAATTGTATAAACCAACCTCACTTGTCCTAATTAAAAAGAATAAATTTGCAATTTCCTTAAATTACATAAATTTGGGAGTCTTGCCGATTAAATGATCCTAGATTTAGGGGTGTGATTTTGGGTGTTAATAAATCACTAATTTAATACCCCTATTTAATGAACAAAAAAAAAACAAAAACATGAATTATCATCATCACTATCTTAAGGGCTTAGTAGTGACTTAGGCTAAATCAAGTTTCATTTAAATAAGGATTAGAAAATTAAACATCATTGAAAATTAAAACATCTTTCGAACACTACAATCCCAAGTCAAAATTTGGCTAAGTCTCTTAAACTTGTCTCTTAAGGGTCTTCGCCCACATAATTCTTAAATTGAATTACAAGTGATAATTACCCTATTCTTAGGGATAATTGAGACATCAATGCTCACTGAGCACTAAGGGTGTTTACAGTATGAATTATTAAGTAACATAATAAGTTTAAAAAGCCTCGGGATTTTCCACCAGGCAGCGAGAGAGTAGCATGGACCCGCTTCTTTCTCTAGATCTGTTGGATACCTCAAAGATCTACTAAACTTAATTTGTTTTACTTGACAAAATCATATTAATTAAACTCTAATGATCCACCAAGATATGACATAGGGTTATGAAAACTACAAAACCCTACTTTTTTTGCCTCTACATTAACTGCCCTCACATGCATTTTAAGTTTCAGGTGGTGGAAAGAGAAGACTCATCAGGTATGCTTTTATAGTTTTTCAGCATCGTCTTTCTTGTACTGTTATGGTATAATTTTATGCTTACACAAATTTGCATGCTAAATAATGATGTCACCCTGCATGAAAACTTAAACTATCAGGATAGCCAAAAAACCAAAACCAAAACTAAAACTAAAATCAATCAAAATATAATTCACCCCCACAACATTCAAAATATAAAACAACTCAATATTTAATCACAAACATCACACAAAATGACAATTGTAACAAAATAAAGATCTCTATCGGATGATCAGGAATTCCTTGGAGGAGGTAACCTACAGTTGCTAACGAGGCTTCCCACGGTCTAAATGAAATCATGGAACTCATTAACTTGAGTTTAGTAAGTTCATTTGGACTAAGTGAATCTAATAGAAAATAGTGGTGCCAGAAGAAGGGAACCGTAGAATCGTAACTGGTGTCACTCTAATCAACTTTAACATGCCCCCATAAAATTTAAAGAACTACAACCATAGGGCCACCTAATTTGACATCATAACTTGACACACTAGAAAACTCAAACTCTTCACGGCAAGGAGCTTGGAGCTAGCATGGTGAGCATCACAACCATCTTCAAAAGCAAAACATGTCTTCCCCAGCTAAACCAATTTTCCTTCCTTAGATATAAGCAACAAAGTCATAGGACTTAGAGGTTGCTTGCTTGAATCCTTACCTTATCTTTAGGACTTTGTACAACTCTACTATATAATATAAGCCCTAACTCATCTTAGGATTCTGAGGTTGTCGTTCATCACGACCTAAACCCTCACATCTTTCAGGCTATTTGTGTGATAGTTTCACACGAATGTAAGCTCTAACTAATAAAATTATTAGGATGAAACATCTAAATATTTCTCCTCAAAAATGAAGCCAAATATTAGGATAGCTTTGGAAGTCACCGGGGTTCTCCTCTGCTTTCTTCTCAAAACTGAAGCCAAACATTAGGATAGCTTGGGAAGTCACCAGGGTTCTCCTCTGAACTCAAAACTAAAGCCAAACATTAGGATAGCTTGGGAAGTCACCAAGGTTCGCCTCTGGATCCCCACATCCCCTAGTTCTTCTTCCTTTGGATTCTACAATAAAATGTTCCAAATTTGAACCAATCCTATCCCCTAGTTCTTCTTCCTTTGGATTCTACAATAAAATGTTCCAAATTTGAACCAATCCCCATTCACCCCTAGTTCTTCTTCCTTTGGATTCTACAATAAAATGTTCCAAATTTGAACCAATCCCCTTCCACACCTCTACGGAAGCCAAACATTAGGATAGCTTGAGAAGTCACCGAGGTTCTCCTCTGGATCCATGACATCCTTGAAGCCAAACATTAGGATAGCTTGGGAAGTCACTGAGATTCTCCTCTGGATCCATGACATCCCTAGCATTAGGATAGCTTGGGAAGTCATCGAGGTTCTCCTCTGGATCCATGACATCCCCTAGTTCCTCCTCCTTTGGACTCTACAACAAAATGTTCCAAATTTGAACCAATCCCCTTTCACACCTCTATCTCCAATCTCATTGAAAAGTCCTACCATTTGAAACACTTTGAAGATAATTTTTCCTGATTTTTATCGATAGTCTTCTTAGGTGACTTTTGTCATTTAAGATGTAATTAACTATAGGGGCTCGCCCTTATAGGAAGCATGTCCGAACCCAGCTTAATATAAACCATATTTAATAAGATGTAATTAACTATAGGGGCTTGCCCTTATAGGAAGCATGTCTGAACCTAGCTTAATATACCTGTAATTAACTATAGGGGCTTGCCCTTATAGGAAGCATGTCCAAACCCAGCTTAATATAAACTCTAATTAACTATAGGGGCTTGCCCTTATAGGAAGCATGTCCGAACCCAGCTTAATATAAACCCCATTTAATTATTTATATAAAATAGGGGAACTTGTCGGAAAATACAAAAGTTTCGCAGACCAAACGAATGTCATATATTCCANAATCATCCTTAATTAAACTTTTAAGGACTCACCAAAATACAACATAGAGTTAGGAAAACCACCAGAACGTTACTTTCCTGCTCTTCATAAATGCCCTCACATGCATTTTTAAGTTTCTGGTGGTGGAACGAGAAGACTAGCCAGCCACGTTTTACAGTTTATAGTACCGTCTTTCTTGTGCCCTTTTCCTTGCATGCTTTATGCTTACGTTGTTTCTTTTTATACTTGCATTTACCTACATGTATGAAATAAACATAAACTTGCATGTTAACCAAAACCAAGGCCCAAAACCAAAACTAAAATCAACCAAGATAAAATCCACTGCTACAACATTCAAAATATAAAACAACACAAAATTTAATCACAAACATCACACAAAACTAAAATTGCAACTAAATTAAGATGTCTCTATTGGATGATCGGGAATCCCTCGGAGGAGGTAACCTTCGGTTGCTAACGAGGGTTCCCATGGTTTAAATAAAATTATGGAACTCATTAAGTTGGTTTAGTAAGTTCATTTGGACTAAGTGAATCCAATAGAAAATAGTGGTGCCGGAATGAGGGAGTAACCTACGGTTGCTAACGAGGCTTCCCACGATTTAAATGAAATTATGGAACTCATTAAGATTGCTTTAGTAAGTTCATTTGGACTAAGTGAATCCAATAGAAAATAGTGGTGTCAGAACGAGGGAAACGTAAGATCCTAACCCGTATCACTCTAATCAACTTTCATATGCCCTATAAAATTTAAAGAACTTCAACCATAGGGCCACCTAATTTGACGTTATAGATTGACACACTAGAAAACTCAAACTCGTCGCGGTGAGGAACTTGGAGCTAGCATGGTGGGCAGCACGACCATCTTCAACGGTAAAACCTGTCTTCCTCAACTAAACCAATCTTCCTTCCTTAGACTCTCTTCAACAGCAAAACCTTTCTTCCCCAGCTAAACCAATCTTCCTTCCTTAGACTTAAACAGTTCTTCAATAGAAAAACCTGTCTTCCCCAGCTAAACCAATCTTCCTTCCTTAGACTTAAACAATAAATACATAGGACTTCAAGGTTGCTTGCTTATGCAACATAAATCCTCACCTTATCTTTAGGCCTTTGTGTAGCCCTGCTATACAATATAAGCCCTAACTCATCTTCAACAGCAAAACCTGTCTTCCTCAGCTAAACCAATCTTCCTTCCTTAGACTTAAACCACTTTGAGGTTGCTTGCTTATGCAACGTAAATCCTCACCTTATCTTTAGGCCTTCGTATAGCCCCTTTGAGGTTGCTTGCTTATGCAACGTAAATCCTCACCTTATCTTTAGGCCTTTGCATAGCCGAACCCTATCTTCCCCAGCTAAACCAATCTTTCTTCCTTAGACTTAAACAACAAAGCCATAGGACCTCTTCCCCAGCTAACCCAATCTTTCTTCCTTAGACTTAAACAACAAAGCCATAGGACTTTGATAGCTAAACCAATCTTCCTTCCTTAAACTTAAGCAACAAAGCCATAGGACTTTGAGGTTGTTTTTTATCTTTAGGCCTTTGTATAGCCTTGTTATACAATATAAGCCCTAACTCGTCTTAGGATTCCGTGGTTGTCATCCGTCACGACCTAAATCCGCATATCTTTCAGGCTATTTGTGTGATTGTTTCACACAAATATAAGCCCTAAATAATAAAATTGGCATGATGAAACACGTAAATTTTTCTCCTCTAAATTTAAACCAAACATTAGGATAGTTTGGGAAGTCACTGGAACACCTAAATATTTCTCCTCAAAACTGAAGCCAAACATTAGGATAGCTGGGGAAGTCACCGGAATATTTCTCCTCAAAACTGAAGCCAAACATTATGATAGCTTGGGAAGTCACTGAGGTTCTCCTTAAGACCTAAATATTTCTCCTCAAAACTGAAGCCAAACATTATGATAGCTTGGGAAGTCACCAGGGTTCTCCTCTTACTTCTCCTCAAAGTTGAAGCCAAACATTAAGATAGCTTGGGAAGTCACCGAGGTTCTCCTCTATTTCTTCTCAAAACTGAAGCCAAACATTAGGATAGCTTGGGAAGTCACCAGGGTTCTCCTCTGAACTCAAAACTAAAGCCAAACATTAGGATAGCTTGGGAAGTCACCAAGGTTCGCCTCTGGATCCCCACATCCCCTAGTTCTTCTTCCTTTGGATTCTACAATAAAATGTTCCAAATTTGAACCAATCCTATCCCCTAGTTCTTCTTCCTTTGGATTCTACAATAAAATGTTCCAAATTTGAACCAATCCCCATTCACCCCTAGTTCTTCTTCCTTTGGATTCTACAATAAAATGTTCCAAATTTGAACCAATCCCCTTCCACACCTCTACGGAAGCCAAACATTAGGATAGCTTGAGAAGTCACCGAGGTTCTCCTCTGGATCCATGACATCCTTGAAGCCAAACATTAGGATAGCTTGGGAAGTCACTGAGATTCTCCTCTGGATCCATGACATCCCTAGCATTAGGATAGCTTGGGAAGTCATCGAGGTTCTCCTCTGGATCCATGACATCCCCTAGTTCCTCCTCCTTTGGACTCTACAACAAAATGTTCCAAATTTGAACCAATCCCCTTTCACACCTCTATGTCCGATCTCATTGAAAAGTCCTACCCTTTGAAACTCCTTGAAGATAATATTTCCTGTTTTTTATCGAGAGTCTTCTTAAGTGACTTTGGTCATCTAAGATGTAATTAACTATAGGGGCTTGCCCTTATAGGAAGCATTTTTTAACCCAGCTTAATATAAACCCTATTTAATCTTTTATATTAAATAGGGGAACATGTCGGCAAATACAAGGTTTCGTAGACCAAACGGACGTCATACTTTCCTTAGTTTATTTGATCGAGCCTCATCCTCCCAGCTTAATATAAACCCTATTTATTCCTTTATATTAAATAGGGGAATTTGTCGGCAAATACAATAAATCCTATTTAATCTTTTATATTAAATAGGGGAACTTGTCGGCAAATACAAAGGTTTCAATAAACCCTATTTAATCCTTTATATTAAATAGGGGAACTTGTCGGCAAATACAAAGATTTCAGAACGGACGTCATACTTTCCTTAGTTTATTTGATCGAGCCTCATCCTCAAGTCTTGTGTTTATGCTTTATTTAATCTTTCATATTAAATAGGGGAACTTGTCGGCAAATACAAAGGTTTCGCAGACCAACTTAATTATTTATATTAAATAGGGGAACTTGTCGGCAAATACAAAGGTTTTGCAGACCAAACTGACGTCATACTTTCCTTAGTTTATTTGATCGAGCCTCATCCTCAATTCTTGTGTTTATCCTTCACCTATTTAATCCTTTATATTAAATAGGAGAACTTGTCAGCAAATACAAAGGTTTCGCAGACCTAACGGACCATATTAAATAGGGGAACTTGTCGGCAAATACAAAGGTTTCGCAGACCAAACAGACGTCATATATCTTAGTTTATTTGATCGAGCCTCATCCTCAAGTCTTGTGTTTATCCTTCGGGATAGATATAGGAGTTTATTTGATCGAGCCTCATCCTCAAGTCTTGTGTTTATCCTTTGGGATAGATACAGGATCCTATTTGATCGAGCCTCATCCTCAAGTCTTGTGTTTATCCTTCGGGATAGATATAGGATTTGAAGTACAATGCTAGGAACTTGTGGGAAAATACAAAGGTTTCGCAGACCAAACAGACGTCATACTTTCCTTAGTTTTTTTTATCGAGCCTCATCCTCAAGTCTTGTGTTTATCCTTTGGGATAGATACAAGATTTGAGGTACAACGCTCTTTCATTTAAACAGCCTCATCCTCAAGTCTTGTGTTTATCCTTTGGGATAGATACAGGATTTGAGGTACAGTGCCTTGTGTTTATCCTTCGGGATAGATACATGATTTGAGGTACAGTGCTCTTTCATTTTAAACTACAAAAATTTATCCTTTGGGATAGATACAGGATTTGAGGTACAGTGCTCTTTCATTTTAAACTATGAAAAACCTTTGGGATAGATACAGGATTTGAGGTATAGTGCTCTTTCATTTTAAACTATGAAAAATATGGGGTTAGTTTGATTTCACACTTCAACATCCTTCCAAAGAGGGCGACAGGATTTCGATTCTGGCGACCGACAGCTTCTTACGGGCAACTCCCCACAAAACCTTTGAAATAGCGCCGACAACAACCAAACAAATAAACTAAACTCATAAAAATATCAATCTTCATCCCCTTCCTCCTCATCACCATCATCTTCTTTTTCTTCATCTTTATCATGAATAGGAGCATAAGGAGTGAAGCTGGGGCAAGTAGGAAATTCCACATTTGATTCACCCCTAAGATATCTAACCATAGCTTCCTCAAAAGCTATATCATGCTAAACTCTCCTCTACTTATACTCATCGTTATAAGCATTTCTCACTCCAATTTCTCCAATCTGGTTCTAAATAATAACTATATCCAATTATCGAATCATGAGTTAGTTCATAATGTTCTCAAGTGATACAGGCCGAGAAGTAAATTCCCCTACAGCTAATGTAGATGGCCTATCACTACCTCCACTCCTGATCTCAACAAATGAGTTGGTCCATAATGGCTGTAATATTTATTTATTTCTATGGGACTCTACTCTTGATTTCTCACATAGAGTGAAAATCAGGACAGGGTAACCCGAATCACTAGCTATAGAGATCTTAGATATGCTTCGTGCATGATGAAGTATGAGAGCACCAACATTTACTGTTTTCATGCTTTGAATGCAATAGTTTAATACAACTCTATTATTCTTTACATTGGCTAGATGATTTGTAGGCAGTAATTTAACAAGGATGAAGTGGTTCCATATCATTGACTGAATAGTCAACATGGAAGCGGAGAAGTTAACTTTCTTATTATTTTTAATTCTCTGTTCTCCTCTTCCATAAGTCTGATAAGCAATCACTTCATCTAGTGATGAATTAGTCATCAANTTTATCCTTCGGGATAGATACAGGATTTGAGGTACAACGCTCTTTCATTTAAACTATGAAAAATATGGGGTTATTTTGATTTAATATTTTTCTAAAACTAAAAATATATGTAAATTAAAATGTCTTTTCGAATCGGATGACAGGATTTTGATTCCGGTGACCGACATCTTCTTACGGGCAACTCCTCCAACCAAAAATAGTGCTGACAGCTTTTGGCGACTCCGTTGGGGACAAGCTTTTCTCTCCATACAAATTAAGAAATATTATCTTCACACATCGTTAATGTGTCCATGTCCCTCTTGGGCTAAATTACCCTTCTTCTGTTGACATACTTTACCCATTTCTATCTTCGAAAACTACGGCTAACTCCTTGGACTTCAAGACTATCTGTTCAACCATCTTTGAAAAGAGGGGTTCAAGAGGCCATTAAGGACTCTTTTTATTTTCATGTGGGGTCGGACCCCCAATAAGTGTGTCGGTGGACTAGTTCCACTTGGGCATTGTCTACCACTAAATGGGTCCCGCGCTGGGTCCTAAAATACTTCACATCTCCCTTCCAAATTTGATTTGGTATTCTGAAAATTAAACCAAATCGTGTCGTGTTGTGCGCACTTTAAAATTTTTTTATATTAATTAAATTTTCTACCTCTTGATTTTTTATATACAAAATTTTAAAATACCCATAAATTAAGACTCACCCAATCTACAGATCAACCTCTACTTTCAGTGCTTTCACTAAAAATTACGAGGTTTTGGTTATATAGCCTGAAACTTTTTATTTTAAAGCCTGCTGCAATGGCTACCCAACGTTGACCTTTTCTTGCAACCTGCCAACGAGCCACGAAGCCCGTAACCTTGCTCCTACCATCAATATTTGGAGCCTGATTTGAAGATCTCAATGTCATCCTCGGGAAAGTCCCATTTATAGTGATGAAGATTGCGGCTCCAAAAATACAGGAACCGTCTGCAGAATTCAACCTAAACTGCCTTTAAGAATTCTCTACCTACAAGAAGGCCAAAACTACAGCCGTCATGGCACCCGCCAAACCCGTTATCCTCGCTACTGCTAAGGGAAAAGAAGTAATGATTATTGAGGATCCGACTAAAGGATTAACTGTCCCACCACCCATGTTTGAAATTGGATCAAGCTCAAGGACTGTACCACTGACCCAAACCCAAAAAAAGGAGCCGTAATAGAAGGGTTTGGAGGGTCATCAAAGACCAGGCTCCTGAAAAGATACCCGTTGAGGAGGAGCCTCATCAAGATGAAGAAAAATTACCATAAATTTATCCACCCCTACGAGGGAGTAGCTTCCATCCTCTGAAGGATACTGATGGATACAAGAGTATCCGAAAGATTACCGCCGTATTACCACCACTTCATGGAAATGGTGTGGAGAGAAAGAAGTTCACTCCTATCACCCGAGTTAGTGCAGTTTTCAAAAGGCTAGCTGCCAAACAAGGATGTTCAGTTAGTGAGTTACTTAAACGAGTGTGACATGCAATTTCCCCTCGCATGAAGAAGGAAATTTTGAAGGACGTCAAGTCCGCAAGACAGCCTCACATGACAACTGGAGTGCCACCTACTCGCATCCCCATTTGGTTTTGTTTAGGGAACAGAGTTGAAACCGCAGTGATTACTACTGATTATGCCGCCACCAGGACCGCACACTGTCGACCGGTTAAGTTGAAACTGGGCATGAAAATCTTAACCGTCACCCATTATGAAGAAATTCCTACAATCCCAAAGGCAAATACAAGATGATTATTTGGCACTATAGCCGGTCTACACCACAGGGAGCATAGTTTCCCTCAACATACCGATGTTTCTACTAAGACACTCCATCCTGAGACATCATCGTCAAAAAAGAAAAAGGTATAGGTACCCAAGGTCGCTGCACTGATACAGTCCGGTAAGCCCACGGGAAAAGAACATGGAATGAAGCAAGGGCCTGAACTATCTGACATCGTCACAACGATAGCTAGCGAGATGGAGGAACAAGAAGAGGAGGTTCATCAAGGTCCTCCAGATCTTAAAGCGATCAAGGAATCAATAATTGAAGAAAAAGTTGAGAAGCTCAGGATTGAGATTTCTGAGCTGGCTAGGGAACACAGAGTTTTCATCGATAGCAATGAGAAAAATTTTGATTACAATGATTACTTAGAGGAAGATTTCATGGAAGTCCATGTAATTGAAACCAAAGCCGCCACATATGTGTGTGAAGCTCAACCTCTAACCAAAGAGAACACCGTAGATGAACTGCGTAGGGCTATCCTCCTAAGAGATGAATAAGTTAGTCTACTAGAGAAAAGAATAGAAGAAATGGCCGTAGCCATGACCGCCATGGCCACTATTGAGGGGCAATCGCAAGCACCGCAATTGGCTTCTCCAGAGATCAATCAACCGAAGATCATATATATCACAAATGAAAGAAGAGAGGTTGCTTCAACAAACAGAGATGAGCAACATAGAGAGGATTCTCCATCATGTGCTATACCAGAAAAGGAATTCAAGCAAACAGTTGAACAAGTGCGGGACGCCTTAACCCAATCTAAGGGTGGTGCATTAATTTTAAAGGGTACACCTTACCTGGAGGAATTTTATGTCGTGTCTTTCCTCAAGGGTTTTGTGACCCCAAACTTCAAGATATTTGATAGGACTGGGAATCCCATACAGCATATAGAACATTTTCAAGTCAGATGTGGCAACACAAAGAACAATGAAGCTACACAAAGAACAATGAAGCTCTACTCTTCTAGCAGTTTGTCAGCAGCTTGTCAGGAATTGCTTTCGACTGGTACGCTGACTTGCCCAACAAGTCAGTTAAAACATTTTGGAACAGTTATTTGTGAAAAGATTCATCGGGGCGTAACATCATGTGTCTATTGGAGAGCTCATGATGAAAAAACAAAAGCCTAGCAAAACTTTGGTGGACTATATTTTGAGGTGGAAAAACCTTAGCATGAAATTTGAACCTCAACTATAGGAACACCATGCGATTGAAATTCTATTCAAGAGCATTCATGGACCAGTAGCTTTCATGCTCAAGGGACTCACCATCAAATCCTTTGAAAAGCTACTCAATAAAGCCAGCAGTCTTCAAGAAGAAATCAAGCACATGAAGTCACACGAAAAAGCTAAGGTGACCAGAGTGTTCGAAAAAAAATTAGGAGTAATAGTGACCATCAATAAAAGAAAACAACTGATGAAGATATATGCAAAAGATCCTCGCCAGTCTTTGTCACAGTATGCTCTGAAACAGAGTAGTCAATCCAACCAATGATTTCCTCAAGAATGATCACCTCGAACAGGGGATAAGAAAATGTCCCTATCAGAACGACGTAAAACGGTGTATTCTTTCAAATATGAAGCTATACCTAAAATATTCAGAAGGCTGATGAAGAAGCTGGAATTCAGACTACCAGACTCAAAGAAGCCGTAATTCAGACTACTAGACTTGAAGAAGCCAGAAGAGGTGGGTAGGAAAAATGAACCAAATTATTGCCCATACCACCGGTTGCTCAGACACACTATAGAGGGATGCTTTGTCTTTAAGGACTGGCTCCAGAGGATCCTTAAAGAAGGTGACATAACAATCCCAAAAGAATATTTAAGAGAATCTGAAAAAGGTTCCATAAATATGATTTTTACTGAGCCAATCTTCCTAATTGATCTGTATATTGGAACAGATGCATGGAGTACAACTTGGGACGAACTCAAAAGGGTTTTCAATCAAATATAGGATTCATCGAAATAATCTTCTGCATATACCAGAGAAGAAGGATGGAACGAGGTCTAGAGCAGATCATCCAAGAAAATAATGAGCAAGATCCAATCTGCATCAAGACAAGCCTTCATTTAGAGTCAGCAGCATACCAAGCCCGAGATGAAGGTTTCGTTAGGAGATCCATCATCATCAAGGACAAAGAAGAAGAAGAAAAGTGTCACTATAAAGATTGATTGCACGGGGGGTAGGATATGGGCCGCCTCTACCAGATTAGTTGTCTGGATTCAGGGAAGAAAATCCTTGAACCCTTGACTTCGTATGATTATCTTTTTGTCCCTTCGGGGTCCTAAGAATATAATGATTGTGATTTCGGCTATGTTTTAACTATTTCTAGTGATAACGTAACTAATTACGACCAATCTAACTTTGATCTTGATCCACAAAATGATCCTCAAATCATACTCGAGTCTGATGAACTCGTTGTCAAGCCCAAAGAAGACATCAATGACACCTCTTACGACAGCACCGGAAGCGTGGAGCCAATTCTCGATCACCACGGTACACCGCTTACCATCAACCTAGATCTTTCTGATAAAGAGGAGACACTGAAAGATTCAACAATGGTAGCTTAAGAAGAAGAAATCATGGTAGTTAACTTAAGGAATGGAAAAGTGTTACCGCCAAGAACAGCTCCAACAGATACCGCAAAGATGGTCAAGAAAATTGCATCAAGGGAGACCTACAACCATTTCCAGTGCATGAAGTTGGTATCCATGAAGATGCTGCATATTACGCGCCTCCAAAGAGGATTGTCTTCTCTCGTGAAGTTATCACAAACAAAGATGAAGATTCAGAAGAATCATAAAGAGGAGGCCATTTAACTCTGCTTTAGCGATCCTCCACCACTCCCTTACAATGAGTTGGTGAAGGTTCTCTTAGCTGGCACACTCGAGGTCGAGGCCGGGGACGTGGACGAGGAAGGATCAATTTAATTGTTGAACGGATTAGGCCAACTATCAAAATTTGTAATGAATACAGTTCTGATAACGAGATAATGATAACAAGACGGAAGAGACCTCAGTACGAGATATCCTTAGAAGATACAAAAAAGAATGAATATGAAATAACGTATGATCGGATAAACCACTATGTGAATGTTATGACCCTTACTCTGATTCTCCCTCAAAAAGTTGAGAGATTAGAGGTCAAGTAAGTCCCTAGTGTTGGTTCAAAGCCTTTCAAATTTTATAGTGCTTCTACCTCTACTGAGCTTGAAAAATATGTAAATTTGGATGTTGATTCTAATGAATTAATGGAAATGCCTACCTCTACTGAGCTTAAAAAACATGTAAATTTGGATGTTGATTCTAATGAATTAATGGAACAAAACATGTAAATTTGGATGTTGATTCTAATGAATTAATGAAATTGCCTTTTGGTTACTTCTCACCTTGTGTTCAGAAGTTAATTTTGTAAATTTGGATGTTGATTCTAATGAATTAATGGAATTGCCTTTTGGTTACTTCTGGCCTTGTGTTCAAAAGTTAATTCAACAAGGACACTTACCAAAATAAATGCCAAAAGATAAATTTTAACTTTTTGAAAAACTATGGAATGGTAAAAGTCAAACTCCCCCTCAAAAGAGGGTCTCGGATTTGGTACAATCGGACCAGTTGATGATTTTGAATTTTGCATGGTTGTTAATAGTGAGTCAGAAGAGGATTTCCTTGATGTAGAAGATGACTCTACAGATCAGTTACTAGAGGATGCTCCGCCAGAATTTGAGGAGGAAATTAAATCTACTGTTTATGAATTAAAAGAGATTAAACTTGGGACTGAAGAACGACCCTGACCTACATTTATAAGTTCTCTACTTAATGACGAAGAATCTGCAAAATTGATCAAACTATTAACAGAATTCAAAGATTGCTTCGCATGGAGCTATAAGGAAATGTCAGGACTGTCAGCAAAGGTTGCAGTCCATAAACTCGGGGTGGACAAGAATAACTCCAGTAAAATGAGCTCCAAGGAGAATGCGCCTTGAAATAGAGCAACAAGTCATCCCCGAGGTGAAGAAATTAATAGACGCCAACTTTGTGAAAGAAGAACAATACCCTACGTGGTTAGCTAACATTGTACCTGTTAAAAAGAAAAATGGATAGATCTGCGTTTGTGTCGACTTCAGAGATTTGAACAAGGCATGTCCAAAAGATGAGTTTCCACTACCTATACCAAAAATGATGGTGGATATCGCCTTAACAAATGAGATTTTCTCCTTCATGGACGGATCGTCGGGATACAACCAAATCAAGATGGCTCCCGAGGATGCAGCACTTACAGTCTTCAGAACACTGATTGGAGTTTTTTTGCTACACATTGATGTCATTCGGTCTAAAGAACACTGGAGCAACATATCAGTGTGCAATGATGAAAATTTTTTATGACCTCATTCACAACCAAGCAGAATGCTACATGGATGATTTGGTCATCAAAACTAAACAAAAAATAGACCATTTGTATGATTTAAGGATCGTGTTTGAATGGTTACGGCGATATGACCTTAAAATGAATCCCTTAAAGTGCACCTTTGGCGTTACGTCCAGGAAATTTCTGGGATTCGTTGTCCGTCATCGGGGAATCGAGATCGACCATCTTATTGGAAATGCCTCCTCCTAAAACCTTGAAACAACTATGTTCCTTCCAAGGGAAGTTGGCATATCTGAAATGTTTTATTTCTAATCTCTTAGGTGGTTGTCAGCCTTTCTTGACATTAATTAAAAAGGACTTCAAATTTATTTGGAAAGAGAAATGTCAGCGGGCTTTCGAGGACGTTAAAAAATATTTAATGACACCTCATGTCTTGGCAGCCCCTATCCCAGGGAAACCTTTCATACTTTATACTGGGGCCTTAGATGACTCTCTTATAGCCCTCTTAGCCTAAAAAGTCAATGATGAGGGTAAAGAAAATGCGCTCTACTACTTGAGTCGTCGCCTAATACCAACGGAGATGAGGTATCAACCTATTGAGAAGCATTGTCTGGAGTTAATTTTTGTCGCCCAAAAGCTTAGAAATTACATGCTTTCTCATAAGATTACCCTAATCTTGAAAGTTAATCCATTGCAATATTTGATGACACGACCAACACTTGTCGGACGTCTAGCAAGACGGTCAATGATCTTATTGCAATTTGATATAACTTTTTTCCCCTCCGTCCTATCAAGGGACAGATACTAGCAGAATTTCTCGCTGCACACCCACTGCCAGCTAGGTCCTCTCTCAATGACGAGTTACAAGATGAGCAAATATTACAAATGGAATTATGCAGTGGGCAACGTTGGGAGATGTACTTTGACGACGCTTCGTCAGCCAGAAAAGACAAAGGATCAGGCACAGTTATACCATGCAAAGCAGGAATTGGTTTGATATTTATCACACCATATAAGGGTATGATGAGGTTCTCAAACCACTTGACAGAGCCGTGCACCAATAATGAAGCAGAATATGCTTTAATCACTAGGTTGGAAATGGCAATCTCAATGGATATAACAAACATTGACATTTATGGCGACTCCCAACTCGTCATCTAGCAAGTCGCCGGACAATACAGAATTTTGAAACCAAGATTAGCAGAATACCAACAGTACACGATGAAGCTCCAGGAGCAGATTCCTGATGTGACTTTTTACCGGATTCCTAGGGGAGATAATGCCCATGCCGACGCTCTAGCAAAACTTGCTAAGGAAATGGTATGTCCCCCAAGGGATTCTATTGAAGTCACAGTGCAAGGAAGACGAGTCTTGTCTCGGATTGACTTCGAAACTCTACACAAGCTTGGAAAATAAGAAACAATAAATACAGTTACAGAAATCAACGAAGATTGGCGCAAGCCATTAATAGAATATTTGTATACTGGAAAGCTACCAGAAGACAAGTCTGAGGCGTACCACATCACAAGAAGGGCTATGTCTTACGGAGTGTAGTCAAACATCTGAGTGTTGCGACAAAACATGAGTAAAACCGATACAACATGTTGCTCGATATGGTAGTCAGAACCAACCAAAGCGATCGAGACAAAGACATGGTTACATGACCAGGATGGTCTAACCATAGGAGTGCTTCTGTGAGCACCAGCAAAGCAACTTTTGTTGGGGATCCATGGATCGGCCATTACGCCGATACGACATGACACTCCACGTGGTGGACAAAACCAACTGAGGTAGTCGAGAAAAATAATAGGATCATATGACCTAGAAAGGTCTAACCACCTGGGTGCCTCGTGAGCACTAGAGATATAACTCTCATTGAGGAGTTCTGCGGGCATGAAAATACCCGACTTAAGCATGGGCTAATAAAGCTAGCATGGAGCTCAGATTGGTACAACATACACCTAAGCATGGTGAGTAAGATCAATCATGTCAAAGAAATCGCTGAAGAGGCGATCTTAAAATGTACCGACAGAAGACTTATGTTGGGGATACCTTAAAGTTTCTGTCAATGCTTGGTGGGGACTTAAACATCTCATTCTGACGTGGTGAACAAACTCAAACCAATCAGAAGAGGCATCAAAAAGGTGTTTCATGCATAGAGCGATCCAACCTCATGACACTTAAGCATGATCTCAGCAAAGAGACCCTCAAATGGGGGATTTCAGGTGATCCCTTTCTAGGAATTTCTTATGACCCTTGTTGGGGATTCTTTTCTGCGGGCACAAAGATACCCGTCTTATGCATGGACTAATTGATGATACATAGTGCTTGAATTAGTGCGACACACACTTCGAGATGGCAAGTAAAGTCGGCCAAATCGATAAAAATACCATAGAGGTATCAAGGAGGATTGGATGCATAGGTGTCCAACCTCGAGGGGTTTTTAATTAGCCACGGCTAGGTGTAGACCCCACTGGTAATTTCCTCCAAAACAAACAAAGTAGTCTTTGTTGAGGAAAACATGACAATCCGATCGGGCATTGAGGACCCCGATTAGGCATGAATCAGCTATGAGAGAGCGCTCTGACTAATACAACATGCCTGCTGGCAAAGCAGCAAATCACTCAAATTAGGTGGACTGTGTGGTCCAACCCACATGGGATATCCTGGCCAGGAGTCTACTAAGAGAGAATCTCACTGGGGACTCCTCAAAAAGTGACAGGGTAATTCCTGTCAGAAGGGTAGCACAAAATAATCGGACCCAGGCGTCCCCCCAATGGGGATTCCTCAAAGACTAGCGGAGTAGCTCTTATATGAGGGAAACAAAAGTAGCACAACCTATAGACGTGACTTTGTTAACACACCTGACGGTGTGACCCCACTGGGTTTTTTTTTCATGCGGGTTTGAAAGTACTCCGCTTAGGCAAGGATCGGTTAGGTAAGTTGAGTGTTGTAGCCGATACGACATGCCTCTTCATGACAAAGCTATATGAATTGCTCACACTGTGAGGATGTAGAGATGGGGGTTAGACTATGACTATAGTTTACCCGCAAAAATGTCTAGTTTTTAAGCTAAACCACTTCCATAGAAGAATCTCAACCGCATTCGTTCAAAGCAAGCGGGATAAACACATACTTTACATTCATAAGGATGAACGGGACGTGTATATCAACCATACTCGCAACGAGCGGGAGTGGTAGTCTTCGGACCCTGCGTAGAGCGGATCGACGAAAGACAAAGTAAGAGAAATGCAAGGCTTCTCTTATAGAGATTGGTGGTTGCACCAGGTACAAGACGCCCGTAGGACTTCCACTTTGCCCGAAATGCGAGCCAACAATCAAATTAAGAGAAAAATAAGATTTATCCTACATAAAACTGTAGTGACTTATGAGTCATCTTTTAAGAGATGCAAGGTGATCACTATGAGAAGTCCACAAAATAAAGAGATTGTGAAAATGCACATTCATTATTGCTCCAAAAACTGGATTACGAAGTGCATGTACTTCAAAATACATTTTCCTCATAAAGTACAACGAGTACATGAAAAATAGGATAAGAAAAGTATCTCTTCAAGTGTTGCTCATTAATAGGGAGTTGGATAAGATCCATTTGCAACAATAATCCCGAGGGGTAGCTCAACTTTCATATGAAAGGCTACTGGACCCTTGGGGGTCAACGCATACAGCGTAAAGTTAGTGGGTGAAGAGTCCACAAGAAGACAAGCCTTTCTTCCAAAGGAAGGGCCGACGAACCCAGATGGTCAACGCATAAAGCGTGAAAACACGTGGGTGAATATTCCATATACAAAAGGCAAATCAACTTCCGAGGAAGGACTGCCGGACCCAGAGGGTCAACGCACGAAGAGTGAAAATACGTGGGCGAAGAGTCCACGTACAAAGAGGCAAGTCAACTTCCAAGGAAGGACTGCCAGACCCTGAGGGTTGACGCATAAAGCGTGAAACAAAGCTTCTAGGAGCCTTTCATGCCTTTCATAAATTTTTTATTGGCATTCAGATTTTTTTTTTTATAGAGCATATCAAAATCTCTTTTTTTTATTTTTTTATTTTTTTATTTTTTTTATCCCGGGTTGAGACGCTATCGGGAATGATTTGGCATGACATACCAAATTGATCTGTATGAAGAGCTCTCATGTAGGCATCCTAAAGTGATGACCAGATATACCATGCAAAGTATGAGATTTTGCAAAATTTAGGTCCAGGTGGGATTTTCCTTAAGTACTTTTCCCTAGCCCTTGTCCCTTAATTCTTTTCACCCTTAGCCTGAGTAGGCCTCGTCATTCGTATCCAGGAGTTAAGGAAAGCTTTTCATTTTGGAGATGTCTTTAAATCCATTACTGATTTATCAATCATCCCAATGTCACTTAAACAATTCTTGAACATAATATCCTAAGGATCTTATCAGGAGAATTTTGAGATCAGAAAGTTCTTTATATTAAAGTTTCTGATTTTTCCACTCACCTCAAGCTTCTTCTCAGGAGTGTTGAGTGATTTTCATTTTTTTTAAGCCTTTCACATTTTTTTTGTTTTCCTGAGAATGACTATTTTGGTGAGCTTCTTTTGTTATAAAGCATTTTCTTCTGACTCAAAAATCTCCCGAATAAAGATTCTTAGGATTTTATGATTCATTACTTTTCAAGCTACCATCGGTCTAGCTGAATGGAAAAGTAAGATAACTAAATAGTCTCTGAAACTACTCATATCTCAATGACACCCATCAAGTCATTCTGAGGTGTTCTTAGGACTTCGTGAAAGTTCTTAAAGGAAGGGATTCAGTCATCATGTCTTAGTTCAAATCCCCCCCAAACCATGAGTATTTGCAAATCCTAAGAAGGTGCATACATGGTCTGGTTCATGCTTAGCCTTAGGATCTATCCTAGATTCAACCTCAAGAATCATCAAAGGCAAACCCAAGACAAGATCAACTAAGGGGTGAGATTCCTTTTGGAACCATCTCAAGGACCTCCAAAAATTGGATTCGGAGCATACAAAAATACAGAGGTATCTCGATTAGATAAGTAGAGGTCTAACCGGTAGTGTTGGATATCGAAGTACCACAACGAGTCATGGACTGATATATAGAGGAAAAGTGTCTAATCAGTTTAACATGACCATTGACAAGGTGATAAAAATCAACCAAGTCAAAAAAAACATATCCATGGAGTTGGATATGGAAGAGGTGGATCAACCTCGAAAAGATGCTCTTTCACTAAGAACAGACTGAAAAGTCAATAGGGTTCTGGATAGGTGAGGCACCAAATCCTAGTTAGGTTCAGAGTAACTGACTAAATCAAATGCTTAGACAAGTAGAATGGTCTTGGCAATAAAATGCACACATCAAGAGCTTAGCCAAAAGGCAAACATAGCTCAAATAGAGTGAGACACTCTCAAGTAACTTGGGAGATGGGTATCCCAGCTAAACATGGGTTGATCAAGACTAGCAAGGTGGTCTAATCGATACAACATGTCATCAATAAAGAGATTTTGGGGGTGTGCCCCAATTGGAGTATAGAACATCCGATATAGCTTCGCTTAATAAACAAAAGAGGCAAAATAAGCACTCTTCAGAGCAAAGGCAATTAAACCCCTCGTCATCAAATGTAGAAAGTCGTTCTACACGCAGCGTCGGGATACCAAAAGGCGTGGTGGCAGGAATTTGCCTAACCCACTAGGGATTCGCCAAAGTAGGGCGATCAACTCCTATCCTCAAAAAGGAGAGAATCAACAGGGGTGCGCCCTGGATCTCCCTTTATAAACGTAGGACAAATTCATCTAGTGCGATGAAGAAGAAGCCCCAACATTTTTCTTAGCTCACGGAAAGAGTGGGCACATCAAATGTGGGTAAAAGCCACTCCAACAGGATCATCAATGATACATGTGGCACAACATCTGGTACAGTGACACTAAGTACCACACCAAGTGTCCCATGCAACACCTCGGAGGGTCTCGTAGCATGTACAACAGAAAGTAAATATTTTGGCCTCGTAATGGACTGACAGATGGCCCCCGGTCTCCTACTACGAGGGCCTCTAGGATAATAAGAATAAAGAAGTGTGCTAGGACATTTGAAGGATCCAGGTAATGAACTTCTTTCAAGGAAGAGGACCCAGTCCTTGAAGAGTGGAATGTGTAATCCCAACAGGTATAGAATCCTATAGCTAAGTCAGCTGCTATAGTTACAGCAGTCTGTTCCTATTCCTCTGGATGCCCTTGCCCAATGTAGGGACAGGCAAGACCTCAGAGAACCTCATAACGACGGGGGTTGGGACAATAATCAAACCAGCGAAAACATTTCCTCTTAAAGAGGAAGCTACACCTACGATCTTCTAATTCAGAGAACTCGTAGTAGCTGTAACAACAAGTACTGCAGGGTAAGAATGACCTGCATCCTGAGGAGGAAAGAACCTCCTAGCAATCCTAGCTGGAGTATAGCCCACACAGCAGGACAAAGGAGAGAAATGATTCTCAGCTAACGGGATCTCAGAGTTATCCCATGCTGGAACAAAAACATGTCATGGCGGGGACCCGGTCCACACCACCAACAAAAAACAAAAAGGTGATTCTCAACCGACAGGATTTAAGCATCGATCCTGGGCCGGAACCAAAATAAATCGTAGCGGGGACCCGATCCACACCGCCAAGGGATGGTACTGTAAAAGGTAACTATAGCACTCTTAAATAATGCAGCATCCGCAGGATGAAAATCCCCAAAAAACGGCAGGACTACAAAAGAGGCTAGGAAAACTCAAAAGAGTGTTGTAGTGCATCGCCATCTGGTACGATCCTCTTCCTCGAGGGAAAATGCAGCACTGATACGAGCTACTACAACGAAAGAAGTGTCACATGCACAACTCATCCTTTTTAAAGGAGGACACTTAGTAAGCATCCAACGGGGACGTGGTCCGCACAACCAGGAAAGTAGCACAACAACTCAATTTAAAGGCCAAAGATGCCCCCTGAACTGGAATCAGAACCTGTATATAGACCTGATGCAGGCCAAGCTGCTGAATTCACAGCAATCTATTCCTGGTCCTCCCGACCTTCTTGCCTAGTCGGGGGCATGTGGATCCTTGGAGGAACCGGAATAGAAAGAGAGCCAAGACAAAAGTCACACCGGTGACAGTAGTGGTAGGCCTACTGCTGACAGAAGACTCACATGCCTATGGCAAGGAGATCCGTAAGAAAACAGAGGAACGGGTCTGAAGAAGACTGTCAGGTGCAACGGCGTGTCGCTATCGAGCATTGACCTCCTTTTTGCAAAAGAAGCAGGCACGATGCGAGCCACTGCAACAAAAATAGCTCAATATACATGACTCCCCATTTAAACAGGAGAGCATAGAGGAAATGCCTCAGAGGGCGTATGGACAACTCAATATGCACGTCTCAACATTAAAGGGGGAGGGCACATAGTAAACGCCTAAGAGGGAGTAAAAATGACTCAATATGCACGTCTCCCCTTTTAAGGGGGAGGGCACAGAGCAAAATACCTCAGAAGGTGTTAGAACAGCTCAATATGCACATTTCCCCTTTTAAGGAGGAGGGCACAGAGCAAACGCCTAAGAGGGCGTCAAAACGACTTAATATGCACGTCTCCCATTTTAAGGGGGAGGGCACAGAGCAAAATGCCTCTGAGGGTGTAAGATTGCATAAGGTAATCCCACAAAAGTGCTTGAAGGAACTGAAAGGTATGACACCTTCAGAAGCACAAAAAACTCTCTGGGAGAAGGGAAAGGGTTCCTCCGGCGGTAACGATTGTATCCATCCTCTTGCTCTTCCGCGTCGCGGGGCAAAAAGGGACAACGATCAAAAATAGGGAAATGTCATGAAACCAATCATAAGGTACAACGACATCGATGCTTTCGATAATGCAGCAACTGAACTGTCGAGGGTGAGAAAGGGACAGAATGCATCAAATTGCTACCTCTAGCAACTGACACGTGGACTGAAAAACAAGGTCTCACAAAAAGGCTCAACTGTGACTCGAATGAAGAGAACCAAGCCACGATAATATGACTGAAACTCCTAGTAAGGAGAGAGGCTATAACCCCAGAAGCGAAACTCCAAGTATGGAGAGAGAGACTCATTCCCAGCGGAGTCGCCAATCTTGCGAGTACGCTGGGATCCGCAAGTCACCAAAGCGAAACTCCAAGTAAGGAGAGAGAGACTCATCCCCAGCGGAGTCGCCAATCTTGCAAATACACTGGGATCCGCAAGTCACCCAAGCGAGACTCCAAGGAGAGAGAGAGTCATCCCTAGCGGAGTCGCCAATTTGTTTTCGTTTGTTTTTCTCTCTTTTATTTTAGAAGGAGTCGCCAGCTTGTCGATCGTCGTATACTTCCCCCATTCGAATAAATCTTCCTTCCAAACCAGGAATGTGATTCGAAGAGGATAGGAAACGAATAAGAAGGGACATACGACAAAGCGACAAACAAGAGAAAACACAAAACGTGGAGAGCCTACGTGCAGTAAATCTCGCAAGGATAGGTTAAGAGTGTCCGTCCAAACAAGATCGGACGAAAGCACCTTAAACCAATATCCGTGAAAGAATACCTACGTAGACTACCCATAGCCAGAGATTCAGGTGTAGGTGCCTGTTCTGGGGTCAAGAGCACTCCCAAGGGGACGTATCCCACTTGGTTAATCACATCTTGGGAGGTACCCAAGAATACTCTCAATAAAAGGAGTTTTGCTTGGATTATCGTGAACTTGGGGCAATAGGTACTCAAAGGAAGGTTATTCCGTGTGGGAACGGTCCCGATGCTTCAAAGCTCGAGCTAAACCGTCGGGCAGAGAGTGAGTCTCTCACATCCCAAATGAGTAGCGGCTCATCTACACACGAGGCCCAAAAAATAACCTAAATCATCTTGACGGGGATATCCCAACACGTCAAAGCACGTCCAGACCAAAAGGGCAGAGGAAAAATTGTCATATCCCAAATGGGCGGCAGCTCATCGGCATCGAGCAGTCAAAATAATATCAATAAGGTCAAGGATCGACAGGTTTCAAAGGGCTCAACAAAAAAGGAATGGTAGTGTGATCCTAAAAGGTAGAGGTAACTGGGTCGGGGTACCACGGACCCGTCATCCACAGCTAACAGGACCCTAAGTCTACCTAGTCGTGAAGGTAGTCGACCCAACACGTCCTGAGATCCCTGATCAGCAATCCATGAATTGCGTCATCCACGGGAACCTCGATAACCCTAAGGTCAAAGGAAAGAAACTCTATCCTATGACTAAAAGATGGAGCTCTAAGAGGTGGGACTTATACCTGCCAAAGTGTCAAGGATGCCTAGGAAAGAAAAGAAAGTAGAGGTTCAGCTACAAAGCTGGAAACACTCCAAAAAAAAGGACTTACACCCCGTCTGGGTCGGGGGGCCTTCTAACATCCTAAGCGCACTAGATAACCACCTATTTAGAGGTATGTTGGGCTAGTCAGGTTGGAGAAGCACGGGGACTCCTCCTTGGGGCATGCAAATATGATGCAGTTATCTAGAGCGGTCCTTAAGTATTGTGGAGGCCTTATTAATATAAGCAGGAAAGTAAATGTGAAAATTTTTAAATAATGAATATTTTAATCCTAAATTTTAATTATCTTGAATATTTTATTTAGGATTTTCTAGAAAATTATATTTTTAGGGTCCTTAATGAGCCTAGATTATATCGTGAAATCCCATATCATAGAAAGAAACAAGGAAAACACATGCAAGTGCAGACATGCAATATGATGCAAAAAGCAAAACAAGCCAAATTAGAACAATAAAACAGGCCAGTGTTGCTGGGTCGGCAACATATCCCATAAAAGAAAAAGGCGGTCGGACTTCGCATATACATGTCCGATCCTAATTCTATACATCAATATAAAATGCAGAATTAAGATACGGGGCACGAGCATCTGCTCCTAGTCCCCTCCACGTGGTTCCCTCCCCAAACGCCTCGGAACCCNCCTGCAGAAGAATGCCCTAACATACTACCACACATATGCAGCATGCAATCACATCACAAGCACAATGCAGAAAAAAGATACCTGACTAGGTCAAGCAATCCATCAAAGAACAATAGTCAGGCATCAAAAAGACTACCTAACACCATAAATTCTAACCTAGTATCTAAGTGTGGGGTAAGTCTGGGTATAGTATGACTTTGACAGGGTCGTCATACCGGCCCCATCCTAAAGATCTGAAGGATCTAAAGGGTGTCACGAAGAGTTCTGACACTAGTTAGATCTATTAGATCTTTAGCACAGTCATACTCGTGCCAATCTCGATGACTTAACTTGCATTGCTCACCGGAATCAACCCAGCAAACAATGCTCGTTAAGGCATCGCGACCAACACGGGGTCACTCTCCTAACGAGTCTGGTTCGCTATCCATGCAAACATGCAAATGCAAATGCAATCAGTCATGTGACAAAAATGATGAGTGTACCGTGAGGCAGTGACTCAGGAAAAGGTGGGCATGCCATGGAGGTAGTGGCCCGAACAAATGGGTGTGCCGTGGCGATAGTGAAGAAAGGGATGGGCATGCCGTGGAGGCAGTGGCCCAAAGGTGTGCCGTGGAGGCAATGACCAAAAGTGATGGGCGTGTTGTGGCGACAGGGGCCTGAAAGATGGGTGTGCCGCGGAGGCAGTGACCCGAAGAAAGGTGTATCGAGGCGGCAGTGACCCGGAGAAAATGGTGATTCTAGCTAGAGAGAATCACCAAAGTGCAAATTGAAATGCAAATGCAAACACATATGGTGCGACATGCAAACAGGCAAGCATGCGATATAATGCAAAAGCAGACAAAGATGCAGGTGATCGATCGACCGGGCCGTGGTGGTCGACCAAACCAAAGTGATACGCTCACCGAGCCGGAGCGGCCTATCAGAGCAAAGTGAAATGCTCGCCGGACTGAGGCGGCTGGTCGAAGCAAAGTGAGATGCTCGTCGGGTCGGTGCGACCAGACGGAGCGAGGTGAAATTCAATATGCACCGAGCAAAAAAAATGCAATATGCAACAAACCAACATGGAGATAGCAAATCGGGCTCGTGTTAAGGACCTTGCCTGGGTGACCTAAGGGTTAGAACCTTGGATATGCGGCACCGCCGCCTCTTGCTTTGGTGAGGAAATGTGGGGAATTTCACCCCGGATCACCGAGGGGGAAAATCTCCACGACGTCGCAAAATAGGATAGCTAAAAAGCTTTTCCCATTTTACGAACTCCTCCAGAATTTGCAAAGCGAGCAAGCTACAAAGCCTCCCTCGCTTTGCCAAGTCCGACCTCCCAACTTCTCCAAGTAAAGTTGGGGAATCCAAAGCAAGGGGAGTGAGGGACTCTGACCCATCAGGAATTGTGCTAAGGCTCACAACAAAGGGGGACACTCGGCTCTACGGAGGGGTATTTGGCCACGCACAGGAAGTCCTAACCTAAAGGCTGGCTCTACGAAATCCAGCGATCCATCACGCAGGCACGTCTTCGCGCCGACCCACGCCGGCGCACATACCCCGTGTGGACGATCGCAGCCACACGCCTAGACTCCATTATTCCTGAGGCTGGCTATGAGGTAGAAAATCTCACCACCATGACAGTTGTAGATGCATTTTCTTTGCTCGCTCCAAGCTCGCTGACGTCCAATCCATGCTCTAGTGTGTCTCGTAGGGCATGCATAAGACAACAAAAAGATGGGGGATGCAATGAGGGTAAGAGGTATGCAAAGTACCTAGAATAAATGATCAAAGCATATAAAAATGCACCCAAAATGTACCTTAGCGACGCTCGACACCGATGAACCCCGGGAGGAGGCTTTTCTCGCAAAATATAAGACGTCTATGCCTCTTCAAGTAGTGGTGTCATCGCTGCCCCTCGTCAGCAAACCACTCCGGTGAGATATTTAGGCCACCGGGGAGTGAGGGATGACGTTATGGAGGAGCTAGCTCGACGGCGGCCCGCAAAAAAAAAACGCGAGGGAGAGGGTAGGTGCTCAGCCCTCGGTCCTGCGCACAAAGGAGGTGATGGCCGACAGCAGGATGCCGGAAGAAGTTCCGCACATCAAAGAAGGCTCGGTCGGCGGGAAGGAGGCCGAGAATAGGTGTTGCGGATGCGAAGCACGAAAGGAGGCTAGAAGGTTGAATCTGGTTAGAAAGGGGCTTAGGTTGGCCGGATCTGGTAGCCGACGATAAAGAAGTCCGGCGAAGCGTCCCCGGTAAGAGAGGAGCAGGCGGCGATGTTGGCCTAGAAAGAGAAAAGGAGAGCCGAGGGTGTCATGGTTCTCACCGGCGGCTAGAAGGAGGCACCGGAGTGGTGGCGCCGATCTTCACCAGCGTGGAGGGAGACGCCGGTTGGAGGAAGGAGCTCGGGCTAGGGCTTTTTTCTCGAAGGGGAAGGGTGGCGGCGCTATCGCGTGCGACTAGGGGGAGAGGGAGATTGCGTAGGTTTTTAATAATATATATAATATATTATATTATATAATAATAATTATTATATTATTATTATAACTATCATTCGCATATTCTTCGCCCGTATACGTCTTCGCTGCGAAGTGAACATCCTTCTTGGCTAAAATCGACGTTCCGGATGCGTTGGCACAATCCGTTTCATCGTACGGGGTCGTTTGGGCCACTTTTTTGACTACCGTGCCCAAAACAATAATTCGGACATTTTAACCCCACCCGCGAAGAATTAGCCCGAGCTCCTTCCTCCAGCCGGCGGCCTTTCATCTGAGTGAAAGCCATAGCCTAGCAGAATGACCCTGGCTACGTGCCCCCTCAACACGCGCCAAAAGGTCCCGGTTGAGTGCCTCGAGCCATCGGATGCTGTGGGCGAACCGTAGATCATCTTAAGTCGTGCAAGTGGACACCCTACACTCGTGACATCAAAAATTGATGCCAACAGAGGTCGTCAAAATTCTTCATCATTGTGCGTTGATATGTTGCTCCGACATTCTTTAGGTCGAACGACATCACTGTGTAGCAGAAAATTCCAATAGGTGTTCTGAAGGCTATAAGTGTTGCATCCTCGGGAGCCATCTTTATTTGGTTGTATCCCGACGATCTGTCCATGAAGGACAAAATTTCATGTGTTGAAGCAATATCAACCATCATCTCTGATATGGGTAGTGGAAATTTGTCTTTTGGACATGCCTTGTTCAAATCTCTGAAGTCAACACAAACACAGATCTATCCATTTTTCTTCTTAACAGGTACAATGTTAGCTAACCATGTGGGGTATTTCTCTTCTTTCACAAAGTTGGGATCTATTAATTTCTTCACCTCGGGGATGACTTGTTGTTCAATTTCAAGGCGCATTCTTCTGGGAGCTTGTTTTACTGGGGTTATATTCTTGTTCACCCCAAGTTTATGGACTGCAACCTCTGCTGAGAGTCCTGGCATTTCGTCATAGCTTCATGCAAAGCAATCTTTGAATTCTATTAATAGTGTGATCAATTCTGCAGATTCTTCGTCATTGAGTAGAGAACTTATAAATATAGGTCGGGGCTGTTCTTCAGTCCCAAGGTTAATCTCTTTCAATTCATCAACGGTAGATTTAATTTCCTCCTTAAATTTTGGCGGAGTATCTTCTATTAGTTGATCAGTAGATTCATTCTCTATATCGAGGCAATCCTCTTCTAACTCACGAGTAATAACCATGCAAAATTCAGAATCATCGACTGGTCCGACTGTCCCAAATCTGACACCCTCTTTTGAATTTGGAGTTCGACTTTTACCATTGCATAAATTTTCAAAAAAGTTAAAATTTATCTTTTGGCATTGAATTGGGAGTTCAACTTCTAGCATTCCATAATTTTTCAAAAAGTTGAAATTTATCTTTTGGCATTTGTTTGGTAAATAGTATTCCACAATTTTTCAAAGTGTTGAAATTTATCTTTTGGCATTTGTTTTGGTAAATGTATAGTATTCCATAATTTTTCAAAGAGTTGAAATTTATCTTTTGGCATTTGTTTTGGTAAATTTCGTAGCATTCCATAGTTTTTCAAAAAGTTGAAATTTATCTTTTGGCATTTGTTTTGGTAAGTTTCCTTTTACCATTCTATAATTTTTCAAAAAGTTGAAATTTATCTTTTGGCATTTGTTTTGGTAAGTGTCCAGGTACCATTCCATAGGTTTTCAAAAAGTTGAAATTTATCTTTTGGCATTTGTTTTGGTAAGTGTACCTGTTGAATTAATTTTCCATAATTTTTTAAGAAGTTGAAATTTATCTTTTGGCATTTGTTTTGGTAAGTGTCCTTGTTAAATTAACTTCTGAACACAAGGTGTAACCAAAAGGCAATTCCATTAATTCATTAGGATCATCATCCAAATTTACATGTTTTTCAAGTTTAGTGGAGGCAGAAGCATGAAAAAATTTGATCGGCTTTGTACCAACACTATGGACTTCCTTGACCTCTAAACTCTCATCCTTTTGAGGGAGAATTGGAGTAAGGGTCATAGTATTCACATAGTGATTTATCCGATCATACATTGTTTCATATTCATTTTTCTTTGTATCTTCTAAGGATATCTCGTACTGAGGTTTCTTCCGTCTTGTTATCATTATCTCATCTTCAAAACTTTCTTCAACACCAACATTGATGGTTGGCCTAGTCCATTCAATGATTAAGTTGATCCTTCCTCGTCCACATCCCCTGCCTCGACCTCGGGTGCGCGAACTAAAAGAACCTTCACCAACTCATTGTAAGGGAGTTGAGGAAGATCGCTGAAGTGGAGTTGAATGGCCTCCTCTTTGTAATTCTTCTGAATCTTCATTTTTGTTTGTGATAACTTCACGAGATATGACAATTCTCATTGGAGGATCGTAGTAGGCAGCATCTTTGTGGATACCAACTTCATGCACTAAAAATGGTTGTAGGTTTTCTTTAATGCAATTTTCTTGACCATCTTTGTAGTAATTGATGCATTGGTGTAAGGATGATGGAACCATGTCGTGTTGATGAATCCATGATCAGCCTAGTAGAGCGTTAAAAGAGGTCTCGGTGATGATATGAAATTTAGTGGTTGTCACGAGTTCTCCAACCTTCATAAGTAATGTAATTGATCTAAGTGCTCTTTCTCTTTTTTATTTAAATCCTCTTAACATCATTTTATCGGTCGCAAGCTCTTGAGATTCAATATCCAAATAGGCCAATATTCGTAGGCTCATCAACTTAAGAGATGCTCCAGGATCTACTAAAACTCTAGACAACACAAATCTGCCGATGTTGACGGAGACGTAGTGGACAACTGTGGTCGGCGGTATCGAGCAGTAAGTCTTCATCTGTGAAGGTTACCTTATGTTGTTCTTTCAATAAACAAACTTCATCTGAGGATGTGCTGGCCAACTGAGCTAAGCAAATTTTTGGGTCAAGCAAAGCTGTAACCAGATACTCTCTCATCTCCTTTGACAGAATCAAAGCGTCGTAGATGCTTAATCAGGTCGACAACTTCCTAAGATGAGCTAGCATGTTGTAGTCTACTTTGTATGATCCTTTGATTTTATCTTGATTATGTGGTTCTTCCTCTGGTGGAGGTGGAGGTATCTCTTCAAAAAGTCATTATCTGCTTTCCTTTATCTGTTGAAGCTGTTCTTATTGGTAACACTTTTCCGCTCCTCAAGTTAACTTCTGTGATTCCTTCTTCTTTAGATATCATTGTTGAATCTTTTGGTATCTCCTCCTCTTCCTCAGAAAGATCTAATTTGATGGTAAGTGGTGTATCGTGATGCTCAAGAATTGGCTCCTCGTTATCGGTGCTATTGTAAATGATATCATCGTTGACTTCTTTAGACTTGACAACGAGTTCATCAGACTCAAGCATGATTTGAGGATCATTTTGAGGATCAAGATTGAAGTTAGATTGTTCATAATCAGTTACGTTATCACTACAAACAGTTAAAATGTAGCTGAAATCACAATCATTATATTCATAAGGCCTCGGAAGGACAAAAAGATAATCGTACAAAGTCAAGGGTTTGAGGATTTTCTTCCTCAAATCTGAGAACACTAATCTGGTAAAGACGGACCCTATCCTACCCCTCGTGCTATCAATCTTTGTAGAGACACTTTTCTTATTCTTCTTTGTCCTTGATGATGACGGATCTCCTGACGAAACCTTCATCTCGGGCTTAATATGTCACGGACTCTGAATGGAGGCTTGTTTTGAGGCAGACTGGATCTTGTTTAGTATTTTCTTGGATGATCTGCTCCAGTCCTCATTCCATTCTTCATCTTTAGTATATGCAGAAGATTTTTTTGATGGATCCTATATTTGATTGAGGACCCTCTTGAGTTCATCCCAAGTTGTACCACATCCATCTGTTCCAGTATACAGATCGATTAGGGAGATTGGCTCGGTCGAAATCATATTTATGGAATCTTTTTTAGGTTCTTTCAAATATTCTTTTGGGATAGTTATGTTCTCTTCTTTAAAGTTCCTCTTGAGCTAGTCTTTAAAGATGAAGCATTTTTCTATAGTGTGTTCAAGCAAACAGTGGTATAGACAATAATTTGGTTCATTATTCTTATCCACCTCTTCGGGGTTCTTTGGATCTAGTAGTTTGAATTCTGCCATCTTCATCAGACTTCTGAATATTTTAGGTATAGCTTTATCTTTGAAAGAATACACCATTTTACATCGCTCTGGACAGGGACATTTTCTTATCTCATGTTTGTGGTGATCCTTCTTGAGGCGGTCGCTGGTTGGATTGACTACTCTATTTCTGAGCGTACTATGGTGAAGACTGACTAGGCTCTTCTACATATATCATTATCGGTTGCTTTCTTTTATCGACGGTCGCCACTACTCCTGATTTCTTTTTGAACACTCTTGTCACCTTAGCCTTTTTGTGTAGCTCCATGTGCTTAATTTCCTCTTGAAAACTGCTGGCTTTACTGAGTAACTTCTTGAAGGATTTGATGGTGAGTCCCTTGAGCATGAAGGCTACTGGCCCATGAATGCTCTTGAGTGGAATTTTAATTGCATGATTTTTCTGTAGCTGAGGTTGACATTTCATTCTAAGGTTTCTCCACCTCAAAATGTAGTCTACCAAGGTTTCACTAGGCTTTTATTTTTCTATTATGAGCTCTCCAATAGACACATGATGTTGTGCCCCGGTAAAACATTTCACAAATAGCTGTTCCAACTCAAAAAATGTCTTAGCAAGTCAGCGTACCAGTCAAAAGTAATTCCGGACAAACTGCTGACAAACTGCTGGAAGCGTAGAGCTTCACTATGTCTCGTGTTGACACAGCTGGCTCAGAAATGTACTAATGTTGTCTGGGATTTCTAGTCCCATCAAATATCTTGAAGTTTGGGGCCACAAAACCCTTGGGGAAAGGCACGACATCGAATTCCTCTGGGTAAGGTCTACCCTTTAGAACCAATGCACCACCCTTAGATTTGGTTAAGGTGTGTCGCACTTGTTCAATCATTTGTTTGAATTCCTTTTCTGGTATAACACTTGATGGAGAATCTTTCTTTAGTTGCTCATCTCTATTTGCTCAAGCAACCTCTCTTTTTTTATCTGTGATGTGTATGATTTTCGGCTGATTGATCTCTGGAGAAGGCAATTGCGGCGCTTATGATTGCCCCTGATTAGTGGTCATAGCGATCATGGTTGTGGTCATCTCTTCTATTCTTTTCTCCAATAGACTAACTTGCTCATCCCTTAGGAGGACAGCCCTACGTAGCTCATCTACGACGTTCTTTTCGGTGTGAGGTTGACCCTCGCATGCAGATGTGGTGTCTCTGGTTTCAATTACATAGACATCCATGAAATCTTCCTCCAAGTAATCATTGTAATCAAAATTTTCATTATCGCTATCGATGGAAACTCCGTGTTCTCAAGCTAACTTGGAAATCTCGAGTATGAGTTTCTCAACTTTCTCTTCAATGATCGATTCCTTCATTGCTTTAAGATCTGAAGGACCCTAATGGACATCCTCTACTTGTTCCTCCATCTCACTGGCTATTGTTGTGATGATGTCAGATATTTCAGATCCTAGTTTTATTTCCTGCCCTGCAAGTTGGCCGAACTGTATCGGTGCAGCGACCTTGGGTACCCATACCTTTTTCTTTTTCGATGATGATGTCTCAAGATAGAGTGTCTTAGTAGAAACATCAGTATGCCGAGGGAAAGTATGCTCCTTGTGGTGTAGATCAGCTACAGTGCCAGGTAATCATCTTGTCTTTACCTTTGGGATTGTAGGAATATCTCCATAACGGGTGACGGGTAAGATTTTTGGACCCGATCTAACTTAGCCGGTCGACGGCCTGCTGTCCTAGTGGCAGTGTGATCAGTAGTAACCACTACGGTATCCACTCTCTTCCCTAAACAAAACCAAATGGGGATGCAAGTAGGTGGCACTCCAGTTATCTTGTGATATTGTCTGGCGGGCTTGATGCCTTTCAAAATTTCCTTCTTCATGCGACGGAAAATTGCATCTCCCACTTGTTTGAGCAACTCGCTAACTGAACATCCTTCTTTGTTAGCTAGCCTTTTGAAGACTGCACTAACTCGGGTGATAGAAGTGAACTTCTTTCTCTCCTCACCGTGTCCATGAAGTGATTGTAATGTGGCAACGATTCTTCTAATACTCTCATATCCATCGGTATCTGTCAGAGGATGGAATCTACTCCCTCATAGGAGTGGATAAATTTTTGGTGACACTTCTTCATCTTGATGAGGCTCCTCCTCAACGGGTGTCTCCTTGGGAGCCTGGTCTTTCATGGCTCTCTGAACTTTTTTGTTGTGGTTCCTCTTGTGAGTTCGGGTCAGCGATACAGTCCTCGAACTTGATCTGATTTCAAACACGGGTGGTGGGACACTTAATCCCTTAGTTGGATCCTCAATAATCATTACTTCTTTCCCCTTAGTAGCAGCGGGGTCAGCAGGTTTTGCGGGTGTCATGGCGGCAGTAGTTTTAGACTTCTTGCAGGCAAGGAAGTCTTAAAGGTAATTCAGACTGAATTCTACAGACGGTTCTTGTATTTCCGGTGCGTCGATCTTCATTACTACAAACGGGGCTTTCCCGAGGATGACCTCGAGATCTTCAAATCTAGCTCCAAATTTAATGGTAGAAGCGAGATTACGGGCTTTGTGACTCGTTGGCAGGTTATAGGAAAAGGTCAGCGTTGGGTAGGCCATTGTAGCAGGCTTGAAAACAAAAAGTTTCGGGGATAGCTATATGATCAAAAATCTCATATTTTTTAGTGCAAGCACTGAAAATAGAGGTTGATCTGTAGACCGGGCGGGTCTTAATTTATAGGTATTTTAAAATTTTGTTTAAGAAAAACCAAGAGGTCTAAATTTTAATTAATATAAGAAAATTTTAAAGTACGCGCAGCACAACACGATTTAGTTTAATTTGCAAGATAGCAAATCAAATTTGGAAGGGAGATGTGAAGTATTTTGGGACCTAGTGTGGGACCCATTTAGTGGCAGACAATGCCCAGGTGGAACTAGTCCATCGACACACCTATTGGGGATCCGACCCCACATGAAAATTTAAAGAGTCCTTAATGGCCTTCTAAACCCCTCTATTCAAATATGGTTGAACAGTTAGTCCTGAAGTCCAAGGAGTTAGCCGTACTTTCCCAAGATAGAAATAGGTAAAGTATGCCAACGGAAGAAGGGTAATTTGGTCCATGAGAGACATGGACATATTACCGATGTGTGAAGATAATATTTCTTGATCTGTATGGAGAGAAAATTTACTCCCCGACGGAGTCGCCAGAAGCTGTCGGCATTATTTTTGGTTGGAGAGTTGATCGTAAGAAGCTGTTGGTCACCGGAATCAAAATATCATCGCCCGCTTCGGAATGACGTTTTAATTTACATATATATTTAGTTTTAAAAAAAATATGAAATCAAATTGAGCCCATATTTTTCATAGTTTAAATCAAATAGCATTGTACCTCAAATCCTGTATCTATCCCAAAGGATAAACACAAGGCTTGAGGATGAGGCTCGATCAAATAAACTAAGGAATATATGACATTCGTTTGCTCTGCGAAACCTTTTTATTTGTCGACAAGTTCCTCTATTTAATATAAAGAATTAAATATTGTTTATATTAAGTTGGGTTTGTACATGTTTCCTATAAGGGCAAGTCCCTATAGTTAATTACATCTTAAATGACCAAAGTCACCTAAAAAGACTCTCGATAAAAATCAGGAAATATTGTCTTCAAGGAGTTTCAAAGGGTAAGACTTTTCAATGAGATCAGACGTAGAGGTGTGAAAGGAGATTGGTTCAAATTTGGAACATTTTTTTGTAGAGTCCAAAGTAGCAAGAACTTGGGGATGTCATGGATCGAGAGGAGAATCTCGGTGACTTCCCAATCTATCCTAATGTTGGCTTTAATTTTGAGAAGAAATATTTAGGTGTTTCATCCTGCCAATTTTATTAGTTAGGGCTTACATTCATGTGAAACATCCAGAGGAGAACCTCGGTGACTTCCCAAGCTATCCTAATGTTTGGCTTCAGTTTTGAGGCTATTTAGGTGTTTCATCCTGCCAATTTTATTAGTTAGGGCTTACATTCATGTGAAACTATCATACAAATAGCCTGGAAGATGTGAGGGTTTAGGCCATGACAAATGACAACCTCGGAATCCTAAGACTAGTTAGGGCTTATATTGTATCGCAGAGCTATACGAAGGCCTAAACATAAGGTGATGATTTACGTTGCATAAGCAAGCAACCTCAAAGTCATATGGCTATGTTGTTTATATTTAAGGAAGGAAGATTGGTTTAGACAGGTTTTGTTGTTGAAGATAGCCGTGCTGCCCACCATGTTAGCTCCGAGCTCCTTGCCGTAGACATGTTTTGTTGTTGAAGATATCCGTGCTGCCCACCATGCTAGCTCCAAGCTCCTTGCCGCAAAGACAGGTTTTACTGTTGAAGATGGTCGTGCTGCCCACCATGCTAGCTCCAAGCTCCTGCCGCGATGGGAAGACAGATTTTGCTGTTGAAGATGGCCGTGCTGCCCACCAAGCTAGCTCCAAGCTCCTTGCCGCAACGAGTTTTAGTTATCTAGTGTGTCAAGTTATAATGTCAAATCAGGTGGCCCTATGGTTGAAGTTCTTTAATTCTTAGTGGTGTCAAGTTATAATATCAAATCAGGTGGCCCTATGGTTGAAGTTCTTTAAATTTTATGGGGGTATTGTGTCAAGTTATGATGTCAAATCAGGTGGCCCTATGGTTGAAGTTCTTTAAATTTTATGGGCACATATTAAAGTTGATTAGAGCGACATCGGTTAGGATCCTACGGTTCCCTCATTCCGACACCACTATTTTCTATTGGATTCACTTAGTCCAAATGAACTTACTAAACTCAGCTTAATGAGTTCCATAATTTCATTTAGATAGTGGCAAGGCTCGTTAGCAACCATAGGTTACCTCCTCTAAGGGATTCTCATCGATAGAGACATCTTAATTTAGTTGAAGTTGTAGTTTTATGTGATGTTTGTGATTAAATTTTGATTTCATTTAAACCATTGGAAGCCTCGTTAGCAACCGTAGGTTACCTCCTCCGAGGGATTCCCGATCATCAGAGACATCTTAATTTAGTTGCAATTGTAGTTTTATTGAGTTATTTTATATTTTGAATGTTGTGGTGGTGAATTTTATCTTGGTTGATTTTAGTTTTAGTTTTGGTTTTGATTTTGATGCAGGGTGACATCGTTGTTTAGCATGCAAGTTTGTAGGTATAAAAGTACAAGAAAGACAACGTCAAAAACTGTAAAAGCGTACCTGGCGAGTCTTCGCGTTCCACCACGTGAAACTCAAAAGTCATGTTACGGCAGTTTATATGAAACGGGGAAGTAAAATTTTGATGACCTACCTAGCCCTAGGTCATATCTTGGTGGGTCCTTACTAATTTGGTTAAGGATGATATTTTTCAAGCAAAACATATTAAGCTTAGTAGCTCTCCGAGGTATCCAACAGGTTAAGAGGAAGAAGTAGGTCCATGCTTCCATCTTATCACCTGGTGAAAAGCCTCAAGCTCATTAAAACTATTATTGTTGCTTAATAATTCATCCTATGAACACCCTAATGCTCAATGAACATTGATGTATCAATTACCCCTAAGAGTAAGGTAATTATTATTTGTTATTTAATTTTGAATATTATGTGGGTGAATACCCTTAAAGAGGCAAGTTAGTGTTATTGGAAAACTTAGCCAAATTTTGGTCCTAATTGGGCTTGTAGTGTTTGAAAGCTGTTCTAATTTTAATTGTGTTTATTTTTCTAATCCTTATTTAATCATTCTTGATTTAACCTAAGTCACTACTAAGCCCTTAAGACCTAGGTGAGTGTCTTAATTAGCTTTGAGAAGGTTAAGTTTTAGGTGATCATGATTCATGATTTGAATTTCATTTGAAAATCAAATAGGGGTATTAAATTGATTAATTATTGACTTCAACAGTCATACCCTTAAGTCCTGGGTCCATTTTATTTTAATAAGCTTCCAAATTTTAATACTTTAGAAATTTATTAACCTATCTTTTCAATTAGGAAAGTGAGGTTGGTTACTATTAATTAACTAATTGTGTTTCAAACATCCAAATTAAGATCAGAGGTTACCCATTTCCCTCCTTGAATTAAGCTTATAACTCAAATGACTTTGAAAGTTTTATCCTACCTCATTCATGGGTCAATTAAGACATCAGAGGAGAAAATGTGATTTTTTAAAATTTAATTTAATTTATATAATTATGTTCACGCAAAAATAGAATTTTTCAAACAAAGTTCCTAACTTGACCAAGGTAAATGCTAATCCCTTGAAATTTTTACTAAAGGTAGACCTAAACCAATATGCCTTTGGACCAAATTTCATGATTTTGTTGATTTTATTTGAATTTTAAGAATTATTTTAAATTCTGGGGTATTTATTAAATATAAAATATTTTTAATGGGGAAAATTAAGTTTTGTTTTCTTCAAAAATCTTCTTAAAGTCGGAGAACTCAAAGGAGAAAATTTTATATTTTTGTGAATTTTATTTTATTTATTGGAATTATTTTTAGTGAAAACTTATTTTTAGCCTTTAAAAATTATTTTTAAGCTTTAAAATTCAGTATCTTTATTTAGAAAATCAAGAAAAATATTCTAATTATTTCTAAGTGCTTAGAAAGAAATTTAGAACATTTTCATGAATTTTATTATTTTTGTGATTTTTATGGATTTTTAATCATTTAAATATTTAAAATAGTTAAAAATCAAAATTTTATTTTAAACTCCATTTTATTTTTATAAAATATCCTTGATCATAGAGAGATCAAAAAACTAAGTTTTATAATTTTTGAAGTTATGTTTTAATTATTAAAAATCATTTAATTGCCAAAAAATATTATTTAATCTTGAAAAATTAATATAAGTTATCAATGAGCTTAAAATGCTTTGAAATTTTTATGGTGAGTTCTCTAGATCCTAAAAAATAGAGGAGATCAAATAACAAGTTATATTGTTGTTTGTATTTTTCAAAATTAATTATTTTAGTTATTTAGGTTTTGTGAAGATTAGGTGTATTTTGAATAACTTGGCTCATTAGAAATTTTCCTAAGGATTCTCTGATCATATTAAACTTTTTAAAATTTTCTTGGATTTTTCCAACAACATGCTAATTTCTATGATTAATTTAAGCCAATAATGCATATAAACTTGAAAAATATGATTCTTTGTCTAGTTACCTCCTCTGACTTAAGAAAAATCAGGGAATGCTTCCTAAGACAGAGGCAACAACATGCTAAAATTTCAAGTCATGGTAATATTATTACATGCATGGAGAAACAAAACATCCAAATCATTATTTAATTAATTAAAAATAAAATATGCATCACATGGACTTAAAATTAATTCCACGTTGTTCTCCTTTGTTCAATAAGCAAGAGGGTATTTTTATTTTATTCTTGTGATTTTTCTACACCAAGATATGATTTTTTTAAGTTAGGGGTTATTTTCTGAATTAATTAAATCCCTATTAATCTATTTAAACGCCCAGCGCCACCTCAATCTACGACGGCTCCTAAGCTCCACGTGGCGCACTCCCATTCGACGCCGCCATCCACCTCAGCACTGACTCAGCCCGCGGCTTATGTTCCGAAGCACTGTCCGGCTTGATCTCGACCGTCCATCTGATACACTTGCAATCGAACGGAGCTCCGTCATCATCCCCGATATCCTAGCTCGAGAACTGTCCATCTTCTAGCCTTAAGATCTCTCTCATTTCTTATCCAAATTAGATGAAATTTTTTTTAAAATACTCGTCTAGACTAGATGAACATTGCCATTTATGGAGACTCTCAACTCATCATCCAACAAGTCACCGGACAATACAAAATTTTGAAACCAAGATTAGCATAGTACCATCAATACACAATGAAGCTGCTGGAGCAGATCCCCGATGTGACTTTCTACCAAATTCCTAAGGGAGATAATGCCTATGCCGTCGCTCTAGCAAAACTTGCTAAGGAAATGGCATGTCCCCCGGAGGATTCCATTGAAATCACAATGCAAGGAAGATATGTCTTATCTCAAATCGACCTAAAAAATTTACACAAGCTCAAAAAAGAAGAAGCAATAAATACAGTTGCAAACATCAACAAAGATTGGCACAAGCCATTAATAGAATATTTACATACTGGAAAGCTGTCAGAAGACAACTCTGAAGCACATCATATCACAAGAAGGGTCATGTCTTACGCACTAGTGGGAAAGGTTCTCTACAGAAGATCATTTGACCAGATTGGGCTATGGTGTTTGAATAAAGCCAAAGCATAAAACATTATCAAAGAAGTACATGTCAGACTGTGTGGCGCTCATCAATCAAGGCCAAAAATTAAAATGAAGATGAAAAGACTTTGATATTATTGGCTATCAATGATGTCCAATTGCATGGATACAGCTTGAAAATATCACCAATGCCAAGTGCATGGGCGGTCTTACACCAGCCTCTGAATGTGCTACACCCAACTGTTTCCTCCTGACCATTTGAGTGTTGGGGCACGGACATAATAGGTCCGATAGACCCTCCATCTTCCAAAGGACACAGGTTTATACTTGCGCTACAGATTACTTCTCCAAATGGGCAGAGGCAGTACCGTTGCGTGAGGTTACGACATAGCGCATCCTTCAATTCTTTAAAAGCCAAATTGTCTACCATTTCAGAGTACCGCGAAGAATAATTTCCGACAATGGGACAGCTTTCAAAAGCACCAAAACCAATAATTTTGTTAAAAGACATGGGATAGATTAGAGATACTCTATGATTTACTATCCTAAAGCAAATGGTCTGGCTGAAACCTTCAACAAAACACTGGTACAGATTTTGAAGAAAACACTGGTTAAAAACAAAAGGGATTAGCACAAGAAACTATTAGAATCCTTGTGGGCCTACCAGATGACTTTCAGGACTCCCACTCAATGTACACCCTATGTGCTACAGCTAGAAATCCAGACACCGTCTCTTAGAGTTGTTGTTGCCAACCAACTCACAACAGAAGAAAGTGCAAAACTCAGATTTCAAGAACTAGAGAGAAAAGGAGGGATTTTTTTCACTACTGAGAGTGGCCGCCAAAGACAATACATCACATAAAGGAAAGAACGCGATGACAGAGCCAGACCCGAGGGAGGGGTCCAGCCGTTTGCCATCCATGATAGCTACACCAGCCGAAGGCCTAATTACCGCCAACAATGAATGACTACTAGACGCTTTACTTTGTAGGACTCAGCGCAGAAATTCCAGCTGCAAAAATAGAGGGCTTTTCTATGAGAAGAATACATACGTCAGAAGGAAGCAAACAACTTACTCACCCTTACTCCTGAGGGGAATATCTATTATCTAGACATGAAAGAAACTTCTTCCAGCCTACCCACCACAAATAAAGAACCGGGTTTCATCACAGAGCCAGAGACACCTTCAGCTTCAGATGCCTTATGCACAGGTTGCCCGACGTGCAACACCATGATACCTGCAGGGACATCAGCCAAAGGCGTATTTGTAAAATGCCCGGATTGCAATGTCCTATATCTACAATGCTATGGTACATTGGAGGAGTATACCTCCACCACCGACATGTCTCAGACCGCAGATTTTTTGATGGATGAGTCATAAGTCCCACTGGGGATAGACGAGTATATACTATGGAGTCCAGGGTCGTACTTCCCTTTAGATGTCTAATCACATGTTCCTGGTGAGCCAGCGCCAGTTTGGGTTCCTGCCAATGTTCAGATGGAGGAATGCCCATGACAGTTGACGACTCCTAGCTCGATGGAGTACTATAAAATAAGCAAGGTGAATAAAAGAGAATTTGAATTATATGAGGAAGTCCAAGGAAGATTCGTCAACATACTAGAAGGCTTGGAGCTGTATACCAAGGTCTTCTCCGAAAGTGATGAAAGAAGCATTCTTGACTTCATCGTTGACTTGAGGGATAGAGGCCGAGCAGGCCTTCTCATGGAAAGAACGTACTCTAAATCGAAGAAATGGATGAGAGGAAAAGGAAGAATCACCATTCAGTGCGGGTGTTGTTATAATTTTACAAATGACAGACAAGGAAATCCATTAGGGATCCTGAGACATGACTAGGTAGATCCACTACCTCCTATAATAAAGTGGATGATCAAGAGGATGGTCAGATGGAACATACTGTTTGCTACCTACATCCTGAATAGTTGCATCATCAACATCTATGATGAGGGTGATTTCATCCCTCCCCATATAGAACGCCGTGATTTTGTGAGGACCTTCTACATGGTCTCATTCATGAGCAAAAGCAATATATTATTTGAAAAAGAAATTAACATTGTTAGCTCTGGCGAGTTCAGAGGAGCTCTAGAGAGTTCGCTGCTAGTTGGTTCAGTTTTGTTCCTGAAAGGAAACGGGGCAGATGTTGCCAAGCACTGCATCCCAGGGGTGCGACACCATAGGGTGTCTGTAACCTTCCGTATGATGGACGACAGCAAAGCACCATACGGATTTCAGCCAAACTCAAAACTAGAAGAACTGCTACCGTACGAGCTATGAGAGGGTTGTACCTCTAAGTACATGCGAAGGGAACTCTTGTCTTGGAGCATGGCTTAGAAGGTATGCTCGATCAGGAGCTCATCATACCTGATACAGATGTTCAAAGGGTTCACTTTTTCTTAACAGCGACATGATATGTATCAAACTTACTCAGCCTACAATCTATACTTGGCATGAGATGTTTTGGATGTACTTTGATATGGACTATATATTGTACCTTTTTGAGGCGTTAGCCTATGTTTGATCTGTGACATCTTGATTGGAGCAGATTAATGAAGATTTCTCTCAGAGAAGTGTTTTTTTGTCAATTGCCTTTTCGTGCGATGGATGGGAGCCACGGACCATGCGTTGGTTCAGAATTTTAATGAAAAGAATGAAACAACGAACCTTTAATAATAAAATAAAACTCAATGTTGACCTCACTTTTAGTTGAGGTCTAGAAAACTTCTTTAGTAGCCTAGGTCTAGCCATAGGACTTTCCTATTGACTAGTCTTAGAAAATTAGAAGAGGTACCCCACCATTAGAAATTCAAAACTCTTCTTTTTACTCAACTTGAAATTCCACATATTGATCTTAACCTCTAGCATTTAGTAGGTAAGATCATTATAAAAGAATTCAAGAAGAGTCCCTATAGGATTACTTGCCTTTAGGATTGACCCTGGGTGTTGATTTGAAGCTAAGATACATTATACTCTTACTATATCTTCACAATACACTAATAAAGATCAATACATGAGAGCCCAAAATGGG
>JXCR01146512.1:160970-266136 GCA_002079205.1 Phalaenopsis hybrid cultivar | reverse complement strand
TCCATGAACGAATTTCTCCTTCATGAAATCAAATGTGATCCTCACTCTGTTGTAGAACTCATGCTCAATTTCCTGGATCATATGTTTCACAACATATTTTAACAGTTCAATTGGCCAGATTGAAATGTAAATTAAGTTTGGAGTTCAAAAATCATCGCAATTCATTTTAAATTTTAAAATTGGCACATCATATTATCTCTTCATTTCACCATATCTCAGAGTAGGGAGCAAGATAGAGGGAACTACTAAGATTTCATGACAAATACACAACAAAACACAAATTATACATATAAAACAACGTTCATACAAAACTAATAAACAAACATAACTTATCTGAAACTCTTTCTCATAGCAAATCCCTTGTAACCTTTCCTTAAAAATACAGGAAGAAGATATCTCTCACTTTTCTCCTTCTCTAACACTCTTACATAAAGTTTCACACTAAATCTCACCACATAAACTCTAAACTACAAATGAAAAATCACCAATGCACTCCAATATGGTGGTGGAATGAAGAAGGATTATAAAGAATGGCAAAAATAGAACGTGGTGGAACATTTTAGAGTGAAAAGGAGTCAATTTCCTGATGAATTTTTGCCCCAAATAAAGCCCAAGATCCATTCTCCAAGATTTGCCTCCAAAAACTCTTCAAAATTCATCCAAACAAATCAAACCTTCTAGAAACGGACGCTGAACCGCTTTTGGCTCCGTTGGTGCTAAGAAAAAATTTCAACTGTTCTGTTGTTCTACACCGTCGGTGCTGTCCTTGGCACGATTGGTGCTAAGTACTTCTTCAAAAACGTTATTTTGACTCCAAATTCCATTCTTTTTGCTTCCTTTTTGCTTTAAGTCCTAAAAATCAACAACCTGCAAGAAAACATCAAAATATCTTCCATTAAGGTGCAATATCACCAAAAATATGTATAAAATATGGGTTTAAAAATACATATATTTTCGGTGTATCGTTACCTCTAAAGCCCATCACTAAGGTGAATGTGAAGACTTATTCTGAGCATTCTATTTTTGGTTGAAGAGGAGGATTTTCTAGGAGTTATGGAATGGAGACGTCTGTTGCTTCTACCTCTATTGCTTCCACATCTAGAACATCTACCTCACGTGCTTCTACATCTAGAGGTAAGTCTACTGAGACCCAAGATAAATTATTGCAGAGGATGATGGATCATATTAATTTTACTGTTGATAAAGTTCATAATTTAGAGCGTTTTGCAGAGCATACTAATAGGTATAGTAGGATAAAGAGTGATTATGAAGAGAAATTCCACTCATCTCTACAAAACCTAATTAGGGGTGACCCAGGAGTACAATTTTCACCATATCCTTGATATTCTGATTAGGAGCCTACAGAAAAGTGGTATAGAGGTGATTCAAAAAATGAGGAGTAGAATTGAGAGACTTTTATGTTTGTAATATGAGTTAGACTATGTGCTTGGACTTGAGATTCGTGAAGTGTTGTTTATTTTTATGTTAGGGACTATGTGGCATGGTACTGCTACATTTGCATCTATGTGATTTTTGTGTTGGTTAGTAGTTTGTTTTAAAATTCTAAGGCAGTAACTATTTTGAGTTTTGTGATTTAGTTAGTTTAGAACTTAACTTAATTCTATGTTTTTTTAAAAGATGAAAATCTTGCTAACTTAGGTCTTAAATATTAAATTTCAAAAACTGCTACATGATATTTTTATTTTATCATGTTTGTGAGTTTGTTTTTATGTTGAGATTGTGAAGTCAAGTTAGTGTGTTAGTTTCCTTTTATGTTTATACCCACTATTTAGAAGTCTATTGATTCTTTACATGTTGAATTAAAATGAAAATATTACAAAATTTGATCAAAATTAAATTTACTCCTATTTTTAGTCTTATACTTGTATCATTAGGGTATAAAAATTTCTATTAGCGGTTATTTTAATTTTCATTCCTGCTTATATATATTTAATGCTAAACTGTTTAATCTGTTAAAAATTTAAGTTTGGGGGAGAAGAAAAATATTTTTAAAACTTGAACTTTATTTATTCTCAAATGAACTACAAGTGAATTTGATTTGAAAAGAAAAATTGATCATGTATATGAAGTTATGATAGGGAAGTAAAATTTGATTTTAGAAATGCGTAAAAGAATTTAGTTAAAAATTTGAGTAATGAAGAAAAATTTTAAGTTAAAAGTTTTTAGTGTAGAAAATGATTAATAAAAGTAACTATCTTTAGTAAGCAACATTGTATTTTTGAAAATTTTAGAAATTTAGACTTTTACTTTTAATACTTAAATTTCTCTTATTAAAAATTATTTTCAAAGCTATTATTATATTTATAAGTAAAAATTTTGTATCAAGGCTTTACTTTAGGAAAAGAAAAGTATAACTCAAAATTATTAAAAGCCTATCCATATATAGTAATCCTTGCCTAGAAAAAAGAAAAAGGAAAGAAAAAGAAAAAGAAAAGAAAAAAAAAGAAAAAAAAAAGAAGGGAAGAAGAAGAAAAAGTGGTCGAGGAGAAGCTTGAGGATTGGTGCCTAATAAGAAATTGGTTCTACATTTGATCTTTTTAAAGTATAAGACTTGAAAAAATCTTAAGCTTATAGATATAATATATTAAGTTAAATTATTCTAAATAAAAAATTTTAAGTGGAGATAATAAAAGAACTAAATTATAAATTTGGAAGAGCTACAATATTTCTAAATTAGATAGGAACTCATATTTTCATCTTTCTTAACATTAAAAATTTCTAAACCTTAAGTTGGTCTATTACAACTCATATTTTCATCTTTCCTAACATTAAAAATTTCTAAACTTTAAGTTGGTCTCATTTAGAGGATATTTTTTTTCTAAATTAGACTACTATATTTTTAAATCTAAATTTTAGTAACTCCTAAAGAAACTCATATACGTATCATATATATTTAGCTTTTAGAGATTGAAGTGTCACTTAAGGACAAGTAACATTTTTAGTTTGGGGGATTTTGATACACCTAAAATATATAGTGTTTTTAGACATATTTTTATGCCTATTTTTGAGATATTGTGCTTTAATGGAAGGTATTTTTATATTTTTCTTTCAGGTACAGGTAAAAAGGTAAAAAATGCTTAAAGGAGTGTAAAAGGATCAAATTTGGAGCAAATAGGTGAAAAATGTGCAAAAGTGTTTTGGCGCCTAAGTGTCATATCTGACGCTTAAGAGCCGGTTAAACAGAGAAGGCCATGCCTAAGTGCCAGAGGCCCCGTCCTTAAGCGCCAGTGGCAGTAATTGGATGAGTAAATTCAATTTTTGCAAATTTTGAAGAGGTTTTTGAGGCATCTATTCGCTTAATAGGTGGTTACAACCACCATGGACGAAAATTATTGCGAAAGGATGCATCTCTTTGGGAAATACATAGAATCAAGACACATTTTGAAGAGATACCAAGGCACCTTTTAGAGAATTATAAAAGAAGAAAGATTGAGACTTTGAAAGGGGGTCCTGAAAAGGTCCAAAAAGGTGTGAGGTCCTGAAAGTACTGGGAAAGTTTTGAAAGTTCTAAAATTGGGGAGTTAGTTGGAGAGATTTTAAGGCACCACATATTTATCCTTTTTATTTTAGTTTTAAATTGAGAGTGTTGTAAAATAAAAGAGATTCAAAGGTACTTCAAGAGTTTGTTGGAGTACTTGAGATAAGTTTTTATCTTTTGTTTCAGACTACTTTTGGTTTTAATTTAGACTTGTTGTTGGTTTGACAATGATTTCTACTTTTAAACTAAAGTGTGGTTCTGTTTTCTTTAAGGATTCTAAGTAGCTTTCTTTATCTTTCTTCTTAAAATGATAAGTAATTAAGTGTTGGATGGAAGTTGTGGAGAATATTGATCTTTAATGTTGGAAGAAGTTTACTTCTTCATTTCGCCAATCCAAATGTTAAATTTTTTTTGTGAGAACATGTAAGGATCAGGTTGGTATTGTCTCAGTCAACAATTGGAAAGAACCACATGATGCTGTATGAATGAGACTGTAGTTCATATGATTGTGTGCAAATAAATAGAGAAATATTCATTGAAGGGTGTAGAGTTAGAGGACTTTAAAGTGACATGTTAAAACCTCCAACTTGATTTATTGTTTTAGGTTATGATACGAGATGTTAGTCCCCAGGTAGAAGTAATCGAGGGAACTCTAGAGTGAGAGCTAGTATCTTCCCTGCCTAGCCTGTCTTCAGAACTATTCAAACTTTAAATTAGCCAATGTTCTTTATAGCATCTCTGGTAAGGGTAAAGAATATTATTGCTCCTATTTAACACATATAATATGCATAATTTCATAACAGAATTCCTACACTTATTACTGATTCATGGTAAGGAAAAAAATATTTTCATATTTATTGCTTTTCTTCTAGAAAAACTTAAGTTATCTTTTTATGTTTGTTTTGTTTTTATCAAAATAATAAAATTACCAAAAATATTTAAACTTTCTTTACTGCAAAAACTTCTTTAGTTTAAATAATTCTCTTTATTAAAATAGAAAGTTTTCTAAAAAGTGCATATTGCATATCTTCCCTGTGGGTTTGATATTCAGGTCTTAATTAAAAAGTCCTATGTTACTTGACAACGATATGTATACTTGTGTAGTATCCCAATATATATAAATTAAAAGTTAAATTCTTATTCTTCTTCAAGATCAAGTTTTTGGTTTTATTGCAAAATAAGGAAAAATAAGTGAAAAATATAATCAGAATTATTGTTATACTATTGCATATAAGCAGTTTTGGGATCAAAGGCCTCTTGAAATCATAATGGTCTATGTGTAGGGGAATGCAATCTCTTTCATCATAGATGTTGATTACACAAATGTTTAAAATTCATTCGGCCGGTAGGGTACTCCATTTGACCAACCTTTTGATTATTCTCTTTTTTTCAGAAGGCATCAGATTCACTTCATCATTTCTTAAGATACCTGGGGAGTTCCTTTTTCTATCTTTAGTGAAATTATAACAACAGGCACATTAAATGGTTATCCTGCTTTTTCCTTGCATCAACTTTTGTTGTTCTAAATAAGTTCTTTCTATTAGCAGACCAGCCTGACCTTTGTTTCTCAGGTCGACTACATAGCTAGAATTCTTCTTTCATCATTTTGGAGAAGACTCCTGTATACAGCTCCAGGCCTTCCAGAATATTGACAAACTTTTCATGTATTTCCTCATACAATTCAAATTCTCATTTTTTAACTCTGTTCATACTTTCCAGTTCTACCTTCGGGATCCTTTGTAACTGTCGAGGCTGCTTCGTCATTTCCACATTTGTAGGATACCACGTCATCTTGACTCTGTAGATAATGGAATATATGACTTAGTGTCCAAGTAAGCTATCTTTTGGCGTCCCATGTCGGCGTCTATGAACTCCTCAATATAACTATAGTTGTCTAAGTGGAGAAAATTGCATGTTGGGCATTCCACAAATTCTCCTCTTGTTTATGCTTGAATAAGAACTTTGACATTGTACATCGGGCAACCCCTGTAAAGTCCATCTTGTACAACTGGTGGTATCTACTTTGCAGGAAACTCAGACTCATCCTTTGTGGCAAGCAAACTAGAGAAATTTTCCCTCATGCATGGGTCGTAAAACCCCTCCTCTAAAATCGGGGTAAGTTCTCTACCTCTTTCAAACGCCTCTTTTCCTCTCATAGAAAAGATATGTGCTTGCAAGATTAGCATTTTGGCTTTGAGTGCTTCTTAATGACAGATCTAAACTTCTTTTTTCATCGACACCGATTAGATCCCCTTTTGGTGTAGTTATCATTCATGGTAAACGGCTAGCTCCTTCCATCTAATTTTGTTGCATTATCGCTTTCTTCCTCTTTGGTGAGGAGTCTTCTTTTGTACAGATGTTCAATAGTGACGGTTGCCCTTCTTTCCCTTTGCGGCTGACTATGTCCATCAAGGGACCCTCATAGGTTACGTTGACTTGACCAAAGTATAATTCAAAATCTATGATGCCACCCTGAGCTGCCCTTTCTCTTTTCAGTGCGAGATTTAAGTCGTCTATAAAAGAAAAAATCAGATTATGTCCCAACATTTTTCAGCACGAACAAGAACAAAAATGAAGCAATTATTAAACACAAGTTTTAATTTATACAGGCGCAAATTTCTTATTGAATTTATTTTAAATTAATGAAATTTTAAAATCAGAGATAAAAAAAGGTAACTAAATTGAAAAAATTCCAAAATTTTCATCTTATTGAGGTTAATTTTATTACAAAATTTTGGACCCAGTCACAGACGCTTGGCCAAATAAATAACCCGAGTACAATCAAAATTTCAAAAAGATGATTTCAGGCCAAATCATGTCGTGTAGTATGTCTTCAAAAAGCGTCCTTTGACTGACAACATAGGTCTTTCGCATAAAAAATCCACCAGGTGGTAAGCTCCACCTCAGTAGACTTTCTCTATGGAGAATGGTCCCTCTGAAGTTGGTTTGAATTTGCCACCTATCTTGTGATGCGCAAGAATTGGTCTATTGAGAAGAAGAAAAAGGTCACCAACTTTGAACACCCTTGGAAGGACCAATTTGTGTTGATCCTGCACCATCCTTAGATTGAGCTAAGGCCTCCCAAACTTATTCGATCATTTGTTTAAATTCCTTCTCTGGTACAACACTTTGGACAGAGTCCTTCTTTTGTTGATCTTCTTTGTTAGCCAAGGAAACATCCCTCCTTTCATCTGTAACGTGAACAATATATGGCTGGTTGACCTCCGGAGAAGCTAATTATTGTGGTTGAGACTGTCCATGAACTGTAGCCATGGTAGCCATAGTAGTGGCCATCTCTTCCATCCTTTTCTCCAATTGGTTGATTTTCTCATCCCTTAGTAGAACAACCCTATGCAGATCATACGATGTTCCCTTCAACAAGAGGTTGAGCATCACACGTAGATGCAATGACTCTAGTTTCAATAACATTAATTTCCATGAAGTCTTCATCGTGATAGTCGTTAAAGTCAAAATATTCAGCATCATAATCATGAAAGGAAACTCAATGTTATAGGGCTAACTCAGAAATCTCAACCCTGGGCTTCTCAACCATTTCTTCAAATATTGACTCTTGTATCATCTTGAGATCTCTAGGATTCTGCTAAACATCCTCCATTTGCTCATCTAACTCGGTAGCAATGGCTACAACAATGTCGAATACCTTAATTCCATGATCCTGCCTTACGGGCTCACTGAACCGTATTGGTACAAAAACCTTAGGTAACCATACCTTTTCTTCAATGGTGATGTCTTGATATGGGGTGTCTCAACATGGGCATTGGCATGTTGGAGAGAAGTATGATCCCCATGGTGCATACTAGATACAATTTCGGGTAACTTCATCATCTTTTCATTCTGAACTTTTAAAACATCCTTATGACTGGTAACTCGTAGAATTCTCAGACCAAGACATGACAAAACAAGTCAACGGTCTACAGGTCTTGGAGCAACGATAGTAGAATTGGTGGTTATGACGGTAGTGTCAACTCTGCTTCCAAAGCAGAACCTGACTAGGATTGCGAGCAGACAAAGTTTTAGTTGATCATTGAAATCGTCTGGTAGATTTGACATCTCTTAGAATTTCTCTCTTTATGTGATGGGATATTGCACATCTCACTCGTTTAAGTAATTCACTGATAGAACAACCCTCTTTGGTAGCTAGTCTCTAGAATATTATACTGACTCGGGTAATAGGAGCGAGCTTCTTGCTCTCCCCATCATGTCGATAAGCTAAAGGTAAAGTAGTAGCAAAAGAACACTTTTTATAAATGTAATTTATCCTTTAAAACTCTTTTTTAAACCACCAAATCTCTCTTAAATATCAATGCAAGTGTACGTATTGTGCAAGTACCAAAGGACTCTAATGGAGTCCTAGATATTGATCCCACAGGGAAGTTGGAAAATATTAAAATAAATTTTGGAAATTATTTTATAAGAAAAACAAAAAATAAAAGTAAAGAGTGAAATTTGAAAATTGACAATTCAAGTGAATGCTAATTAAAATGCATATGTAAGATTATAGAAATTAAACTAAACTAAGTACTAAACTTTCAGAAATAAAATTGTGAAAATAAAATAAAGTTTTTGTTGTGACGGAAAGTTCAAATTTAGGAAAGCATCCTTCTTCTTTACAACGAGTATATGGTTTGTGAAGAAATTGAAATCATTTCAAAATATATTTAAAAGTTATTTTGTGCCAAAATAGGAGCAATCATATTATTTACCCTCTTTCGAGTGCTATAAAGAACATTGACTAATCGAGAGTTTGGTCCTTAATTCCGTGGTTAGGCTGGGAGGATATCGGCTGCCACTCTAGAGCTCCCAGTACTCCGTCCCCTAAGAGCTAACAATCTCGCATTAGTTTCCAATCAACTGAACTAAATTGAGGGTTTTAATCTGTCACCTTAAAATCTCCAATTCTGCATCCAACAAAAGTATATTTTCTTATTGTACCGAATCTCATGGATGACATACTCTCCCTTGAATTCAAATGTGATTCTCCCTATGTTGTAGAAATCATATCTCATTTATGAACATATGTCTCTCAAGCAGTTTTAACATTTCAATTGGTCAGATCAAAAAGAAAATCAAGATCAAAAGTTCAAATTGTCACAAATTATTATCATTTAAAACTATAGAAAACAAAATCTATTCTTCACAAAAACCTATCTTCAAAGTAGGGAGAAGAATAAAGAAGACTACTCAAAATTGATGAGAAAGATACGATAAAACACGAATTTCATAAAAAAATGATTTTAAAAAACAAAAGAAATAAAAATACAACTTATCTCAAAATCCTTCCCAAGCAAATCCCTAGAAATTCTCTTTAAGCATTTCTCTCTTTACAAACACTCTCAATTCTCTTTTAGAAATGTAATGAAGAAGAAATTTCTCACATTATCTCTCCTCTTACAAACCTAGAAGAAAATCTCCTCTTCTCTCTCACTCTAACTCTCACGCCACCCGCCAAAACTTCTTTTTCTCCCCCCTTTGAAGTTCTTCAACTCTTCTTGTTTTATTTTGGGCTACCTCCAAAAGTTAACTTTTTTGAGGTCAAAATATGTGTCATTTGATCCAAGAGTCATATCCCTTCATAAAAGAACCTTTCAAAGTGTGTAGATGCATTGACACACTCTAAGGGGTGTGTAGAACAAATGTCCATTTGAAAATTCGAGCAAAATTTGTCTTGAACCACCTTAATTTGCAAAAGTCATCCGTGGCGTATCATGTGCCAACTCTCTGGATTTTGGCACATGATGCACCAGAATCCAAAATTGGCTTCTTTTGCTCCAAATTTCATCATTTTTACCAATTTTTCTCTAAATGCCTAAAAATGATATTCCTACAATAAAAACACAAAGATATCATTATTTAAAGTGCAATATCACCAAAAATAAGCATACAATAGGTACTTAAGACAATATATTATTTTGGTGTATCAAAATTCTTCGAACTTAAATGTTACTTGTTCTCATGTGATACTTTTATTACATAAAAGCATATGGCTAAGGATAGAGATTAACTCATAACTTCTATACTTTAGTTTAATAAATAGAATAAAAAAATTTAAAAAGCCCTTTAATAATTTATATTCAAATTCTAAGTCTAGAAATACTTAGTAATCAAATTTAAGATTTCTGAATCTCTATTCATTTTCAGAAAAATTGCAATTTATCATATTAAGGACATTTAGAACATTTATATGAAAAAGAACTTCATCAAAATTTTACTAGAAATGCTACTAATAATCTAATAAAAGTTTAAAAAATGTAATAAAGTTTTTTCCTTAAGTTGATTCAAGTGAAGCCAATTTTTGATTAGGCATTTCCTCAAGCTTCTCCTCACCTATATTTTTTTTCTTTCCTTTTTCTTTTTATTCTTTTCTTTTAAGATCTTTTCAATCCTTTCTTATTTTTTCTTTTTCAAATGAGGATTACTATATCTAGATAGCCTTTAATGATTTTGAACTTCACTATCCTCTTTTTAAAGCCAAAACTCTATACCTTTCTTTACTTTATAAATTCATATTAGTTTATGATTTTTCGTAAAGTCTCGTTCCTTTCTTCTTAAATAGAACTGTAAAATTCTTAACACTTCAAAAATACAATTTCCCTTACTTTAAATAGAAAAGCATAGACTTATCCTATTATACCAAATATCTTTAACTTTAGAATTGACATTCATTATTAAAAGATCTTTACCTAAATTTACCATAATACTTATAAATAGATGTATAGTCATTTAAAGTTAAATCTTAATACCCCAGGCCATGTTCAATTAATTTTTAAAAATATAGGTAAGGAAAAATAAAATTTAGTTTACTCCCTTTCAAAATAAATTTTTCTTTCACCCAAACTTAAGTTTTTAAATGACTTTAAAAATATTTTGGATATAAAATTTAATAAGTGAGAGAAAATAGTAAATGCATGAAAATAAAAACTGACCTTTAGAGAATTTTTGACTATGAAACTAGGCTCTAGTATACTGCAGGTACTAACTACAAAACTACATACAGGCTTTAAAGCATTAAATAAAATATAATATATTCTAGAGAACTTGCTGAGAATTAAAAACGTAAATACAAAAACTGAAAAGCTAAACTGACAAACTATACTGAAAATACTAAAAATGCAGAAAAAATGAAAGTCTACAATACCATTACAAATTCAGTTCACAACATAAAAAGTCTTTTACTTCAACAAGTTTCAAATAAAAGTACATCCTAATACAAACACAAACAATAAACACACATCAAAACAACTAAACAAGACTCATAAAACATCAATCTTCAACTCCTTCCTCTTCATCATCTGATTCTTCTTCTTCTTCGTCACGAATGGGAGCATAAGGAGTGAAACTGGGGCAAGTAGGAAAGTGCACATTAGGTTCACCCCTAAGGTGTCTTACCATAGCATTTTCAAAGTGAATATCATGTTGAACTCTCCATCGTTGATATTCATCTTTATATGCATTCCTTGCATCTATCTCTCTAAACTGAGCTTGAATATTTACTATATCCATCTATTGAATCATCAGTTGATCCATAATACCTTCAAGTGATACAAATCTAGAAATAGATTCCCCTGCAGCAGATGTAGAGTGCATATCTCTTCTTCCACATCTAGGCTCAACAAATGATTCTACTCTCTAAATCATATGTCTCCCGATCGGATTTTTTGGCTGCAACCTCTCTTCATTTATATGGGATTCTACTCCTGATTGTTCCCATAGAGTGAAAATCAAGGCAAAGTATCCCAATATTCCAGCTGTTGAACTACCAGCAATACTTCCAGCCTGCCAAACTATAAATGCACCAACATTTGATGCCTTCATGTTCTGAATTCAATAGTTGAGTACAACTCTATCTTTAGTACCATCAGCCAAATGATTTGTTGGCAACAGTTTGGCAGAAATCAAGTGGTGCCATATTTTTGACTAAATAGTCAACATGGAAGCAGGGAAGTTAACTATCTTGTTATTCTTAATCTTCCATTCCCGTCTTCTATCAGTCAAAAATGCAATCACTTACTTTGGTGATGAGTAAATCATCACAAATGCAGCATATTCATTGAAAAATACTCCCCTCAAACCATAAAAATTATTGATCCGATTATCAGTAAACTCAACTTGTTTACCTCTAACAAGGATGTGATTATCAGTAATGAGTCTCAGGTTTGCATAAAAATCCCAAACCATCGAAACAATTGCTACTACAATGAAGTAGCAGAATCTTTCCCAATTCTTGGCAAGAATCAATCTTTCGACCTCGCCACTCGGGTATGCAAACGCCTGTTCTTGGATAATTCGTTTGGTCACCATATAAGTATTGTAACTATGTTGGGCTTTGAAACTAACAAATCCTTGTGCATCAAAGTCCTCAGTTGGCCTTCCTCTCTTAACTCTGGGAGCCATTTGAAAATTCTACAAAAATCCAAATATATTCCAAATAAATCACTAAATAAAAAATCTAACTCCTCAAGCAAGTTTATTTGGTAAGAAACTTTTCACCATGAATTTTTTTCAAGTATTTTCATTAAGAATCCAAATTTTTAGATATCCCAAAATCCATGGTAAAAACAAAAACTTTCTGAGTTAAAGTAAAGCTCTTACAAAGAGAAGATGCAATCTATAGTTTTTAGCCTCCAGGCCATTCTCTTTCACCCACAATGTGATGCCCTAGACCAAGATATTGAGGTAGAAGATGACTCAAGCAGTGAAAATGGTGTTTGTCCATGCAATTTCATGGTTTTCTATGAAATATAGCGTAGCCAAACCATTGGCACATCATGCGCCAATTCAGCGCATCTTGCGCCAAGGCTTTGTAAGTTGGTCATCACGCGCCAGAGCTCAAATTTTTCAGATTTTGGTTTTTGTGGAAATCTGCTCCATACCGCTTTATGTACAGCTCTATTCTACTCAAATAAAAATTTTTAAGCACATATAAACATCACACTAAAACCAAAATTTCACAAACAACATAAAGCTCACATTTATATATAAAATTTGCGCTATTACAAACTAATATTTTTCAAGTAAACAAACATCAAATTTGAGTGTTCTAAAGCAAACCAACATCCTAACACTGAAATCTAAACATCAAAATTCAAAACATAAACATAGATAGTGTTCATTAGAAAGGAAATGCAATCCAAAATAACAAATTAAACAAATAATAGTACACAAAACATTGCATGCATAATTTAAGTTCAATCATCATCTTCACTATCATCCTCCTGGATATCTCCCATCGATTGGTAGTGCACATACAGATTGTAGAAGGGTTGAAATGGAAAATCATTAGTTGAATTTTTTTCCTCAATCCAAGCATGTTTCTTGAACATACGTACCAATCCATCTTCAATATGTCCTGTATGTTCAAAATGTTCCTTCAGTCTCCAATCTTGATGATCCAAGAATTGAGTAATATTACCAATCACATGCATGAGATTCTACACATCTTTTTCTATCTTCTTAATCTTCTTTTAAAGTACACTCGAGTTGTAGTAGGGTTGAACAGGTGGTGAATTTTGAGATCCTTGATCCATCAGTGCATTCATATCATTTTCATCTCCCATAGCAATAAAGTTGTAGTAGACTTCTGGATCCATCGACTTCCAAAAAAGTAGCACTTTTCCCCAACTTTCATAAGGTACTTACGATTGAATGCATAGTAAGAAAATAATGGATGGATGTTTCAGTCCAGTTGCAGATCCATTCACATTCAAACCCAAAACTAATTTAATAATAATAGCTTCAACATCAATAGGTTTTCCAATTTCAATACAATAATTCAAAACTTACATAATGATAGCTCCTTAGTGACCTTACAAATTTTCATATTAGGCAGTAATTTTGATGCAATAAAGTAGTGTTAGTCTTTTAAAACTAGATTTTAAAATGAAAAAGTTACATTGCCATCATCTCTGGTCTCCCAATTAGCATCTTCATTCGTAAGGTAACGATAGAGTTCACTCATATTCTCACTAGTAGGAGTAAAGTTTGCATAATGGCATATAGGTGCATTCTCAATCATAAACATCTTATTTGCATAAAATTCTTGGTTGATTCCATGAGGATCTGCAAAAAATTCTCTTACTACGTGAACAACAACAGCGGCAGTAGTGTAGTAAAGCACTTTCCAACGCCTCTATGCAATAGCCTCTTCTACTCGAGTATTCGACGTATTGAATCCTTGATTCAAAAATCTCCTTTCTTTCATAAGCCTCTTTCACACTAGAACTCGATCATGTAATTTATGTGCATCGAAACTGATGAACTTTCTTTGGTTAAAAATTCCAAATATAGTGGAGTATCTAGTGTGGGAAGCCATAGGAATTGAAAAATAGTGACTCTGCCGTTGTTTTACTCCTAAAATATGGTTTTGATTCGGTTTTTAGGAGTTATATGGAAAAGAAACCACCAAAAATTGCCATTTGACACTTTTATAAACATTTTCAGACCCGCGACGCATCATGTGCCGATTTGGCGCTTCATGCGCCAGCTCTCTGGAAAGTGACGCATTTTGTGCCCATCTGACGCATCATGCGCCAGTTCTAGAATTTTCACCATTTCAATTTTGATCCAATAAATTCTCAATTTTTTCATAAAATAAGGTAAATAAAGATGTCTCTAAATATTTTATCAAATACACAGACTACATAAAGACACAAACTTAAATATACGTGAAATATCTCAAACAAAACATACTAAAAAAATAAGATAGACAACGATACAAATGGGTTGCCTCCGATAAAGTGTTTGTTTAATTTAGTCAGTCGGACATTCCTAGTCTTATTCTGGGTTATCCAACATTACTGTCTCCATAAAAGCTGGTTTTTGACATGTTGACCTCACATTTGGTTGAGATTTAGTTTTCCCTCTTTCGTAGCCTAAAGTCTAGCTATAGAACTTTCTTGTTGTCTATTCGTAGAAAACTAGAAAATGAACCCTCACCTTTAGAAACTCTAACCTCTTCTGTGCTCAACTTGAAGTTCCATATACTGGCCCTAACCTCTAGCACTTAGTAGGTGGGGCCACTATAGTGGAAGCTCAAGGGGAGTCCCCATAGGACTGCTTGGCCTTAAGGTTGACCTTGGGTGTTGGTATGGAGCTAGTTCACTCACTTGCACTAATTTTCACCCACTTTCACTCACAACCCAAAGACCTAAATTTGTTGACTTTGATCCCTTGATCTTTTGGAAACTCATGTAGATGGTCTCCTAGACCCACTGGCCCTAGGCTAGGGTTTAGCTACAACTAGTACATAGAGGACCCAAAGGAGGATTTCATTGGTCCATAGCTCATATAAGATGGTTGGCACCCCAATTTTACCAAAATATCCAGCTTGGCATTTTGCCCTTTAATCCACCCAAATTACCTAAATGCCCTTAAAACCCTAATTTGACAAAAATTCCCAAATACATCCAAAATACCCAAACTTATTCAAAAATCATTTCAAACCATTTGAAACTAAACAAATTGCCCAAAACATCCAAGAAATTCCAAAATTACCAAAAACCCTCAAATTTGCCAAAATTACAAAAATACCCTTCGCAGCCCAAACTTTCTCAAAACCCTCAAAATCATTTTAAATGTCCCCAAAACCAATTTGGACCCATTAATTGAACCCAATTTGGTCAATTTGACCACTTTGACCACTTTGACCAAAAAGCCTTAAATTGCCTTTAAAGGCCCAATTTCTCCAAATAGACCTAACATACCCATCAATTTGGTCCCAATCATCACCAATTTCAATTATAAACTCAAATTCATCTTTCATATAATCAATTAAAACTAAATCTAAGCCTAATTGACCCATGCTTTGAGCTCAATTTTGATCCAAATTAAACCACCAATTTTGACCCTATGACATAATCTCACATAATTGAGCCATATGATCTACTCAATTGCCCCAATTTGAACAATAAATTCTTCCTAACAATCCTACATATCAAATTGGACCTTCAATTGGCCTTGGTCAAGCCACAATTTCATTCAATTTCAACCCACATTCAAAATCCTTAAATTTGAGCTAAATTGGCTGTCTCCAAATTCCACCAAATTGAAAGCCCTAACCCAAAAATTAACACGCAGTTTATGTTGAAACCTTCTAATTGCATTCTTCTAGACCATTTTGAACCACCAATTTGGACCTAACCTAACCTTAGCCTAACCTAAACCCAAGTCTAACCCAACACATCCAAATTGACCAAATGCCCAAAATGCTCTAAATTGAACCTCCAAACCAATTCAAAGTCACTCTAAATCTTTTCTAAACTCCTTATGAAAATTACCCATAGAAAATTGATCAATAAATTGAGCTGAATAACATGGCTAGCTTAACCCAAAACCTACATCAAGCCACTTGACCCAAATAGACCTTTTCACCAAAATTAAAATAATCAAACCAAATTGGCCAACCATAGACCCCCACAGCCATTAAGCTCCTCCTTTGGACCAGGGTGAACCACCCTAAATCCACACAAGTGAGCTATGGACCAATGGGTCCCTATATTAAAGGATTTCAACCCATTTTTGGGCCTTAATCAATTCCTGAGTTTGTTCAAACTCATTTTGTTGCTTAATAACTCATTCTCATCATACCCTTCTGCTCAATGAACTGATGTTCTAGCCAACCCTAAAAATGAGGTAATTATCACTTGATATTTTATTTATAACTTATATTGGTAAAGGATTTTAGGGGCAATTTGGTCTAATTAAGAATCTTAGCACTTTGATTTTAAAGATGGGCTTGTAGTGTTTTAGAAGGTCTTAAATTAATCAGAGTTCATTTTCTAAATTTCATTGGACCAAATGGTATTAGACCAAATTCACTCCTAAGCCCTTAAAGCTTAATGGGTAGATTTGTAATTTTAAGAAAAAGGTTTTAAATATTTTATATTCCCAATCCTTATCATGAATTATAAATCATTTCAAAATCATTAATTGAGGTTTAAAATCAGTGAGTTATAATCTTCCAAAATCAAAGCCCGCATCTTAATATCTTCTTTTTCTTATTTAAATATTCTTCTAAATTTCATCAATTTTAAGAAAATTACAAATTTATCATTTACAAGACCAAAGTGAGGTTAGTTACTACCATTTATCCCTTTCTTATTCCAATCATCAAATCATACTAGTTAAGATTATTTGTCACCCTTTTAGGCCTTTGGTTTAGCCTAAATATTAATTAAGCTTTAAAGTTCACAATTACCCTTTTGCCTCTGAGGCCTTAATACCCTATAATTTATTAAATTAGACTCAAATAACTTTAAAATTTTATGTTACCCCACTCATGGGTTATTTAATACATCAGAGGAGAAAATGTGATTTTTCTGAATTTATTTAATTTTATATTTATTTTTAATGCAAAATAAGTATTTTCAATGAAAATTCAATAACTCAAAAAAAACTAAACCTCTGTGCTTAAGAAAAGTATTGGAGGTTCACTTAGGTCAAAGGACCTCTTGGACAAATTTTTTTTTATTTTATAAAAGTTTAATTTAATTATTAGAATTATTTGTTTGTTTTGATTATTAATTAAATATAAAATGATATTTAAGTAAAAAATTAAGTTTTATATTTTTATTAAATCTCTATGAGACTAGGGGACCTAAGGAAACAAATTTCATATTTTTGTGGTTATATTTTAATTATTAGAATTATTTTATCGAGAAATTAAAGAGAATTGATTTTAAGCGGTTAAAAATTAATATCTTGACATAGAAAATTAGGAAATTTATTTTAATTGGTCGCAAGTGATGGGGAAGTGAAATGTGATATTTTAGTGTGTTTTTACAATTTTGCAATTTTTATGTTTTTATCTGATTTTTAAATATTTAAATGCTAAGAAATGAAGTATTTATTTTAATTCCAATTTTATTTTTCTTAGGTTCAACTAGTCATAAGGAGCTCCCAAAATTAATTTGGTGATTTTTTTAGTTATGTTTTAATTATTATAATTATTTTAATTCCAAAAATGTAATTTACCTTGATTAATCTTTTTGAATGATCAAATTAACTCCAGTTGACTTGAAATTTTATGGGGAGCTCCACTGACTATAAATTACAGTGCGGAATAATTTTATGAAATTTACAATTATAATAACTCCAAATTAATCTTATTTCATTTTTTACGGTTTGTAACAATTAGGCTTATTTTTAATGATTTAAACTAACATTATATTTTTCCTAGAGTCCTCTGACCATATTGAACCTACCAAAATAAATTTTGTATTTTTTTGATGAGTTTGTTTATTTTTATAATTAATTTACCAATATAGGCATGATATACTTTAAAAATAGAGATCTCTTTCTAGAGATCTCCCCTGACCTTGGAAAAAATCAAGGAAGATCCCTCATGATAGAGAGAATCAAATCCGCTAAAAGAATGTCATGGTGAAATGCCTATACAAATAAATAATCAAAATAAGTAAAACACTATTTAATTAATTAAAACTCATACATGCATCAAAAAAATATGAAACCATCCACATTGTTCTTCTCTGTTCACTAAGTAAGAGGGTATTTTTATTTTATTTTCTTAATTTTTGTAGACATGGTGAGGAGGGAAATAAATTCAGCCCCATCACCCGAGTTAGTGCAGTCTTTAGAAGACTTGCTATTAAAGAAGGATGTTCTGTTAGTGAATTAATTAAATGAGTGGGACATGCAATTTCCCCTCATATGAAGAATGAAATTTTGAAGGATATTAAGTTCGTTAGAAAATCTCGTAGGTTGACGATAGAGTCACCTACCCGGGTTCCCATCTGGCTCCGTTTGGGAAACCGAGTCGATACTGCTATGGTCACCACCAATCATACCACCACCAGGACCTCAGGTTGCCGACCGATTAAGTAAAGACTGGGTCCGAGAGGTTTACCCGTTATTCTTGTAGTCATGGAAAGAAAGACAAGATGATTACCTGACACTGTAGCCGGTCTACACCATGGGGAGCATACCTTCCCTCGACAATAGCCAGTGTCTGAAATATCTGACATCGTCGCAATAATAGCCAGCGAGATGGAGGAACAAGTTGAGGATTTTCTTTAGGGTCCTCCGGATCTTAAAGCAATCAAGGAATCGATAATTGAAGAAAAAGTTAAGAAACTCAGGATGGAGATTTCTGAGTTAGCTCAAGAACACGGAGTTTCCGTTGATAGTTACAATGAGGATTTTGATTACAATGATTACTTGGAGGAAGATTTCATGGATGTCCATGTGATTGAAACCAGAGCTACCACATCTGTGCGCGAGGCTCAACCTCACACTGAAGAGAATGCTGTAGATGAGCTGCGTAGGGTTATCCTCCCCAGGGATGAACAAGTTATTCTACTGGAGAAAATAATAGAAGAAATGACTGCAGCTATGACCGTCATGGCCACCATTCAGGGGCAATCACAAGCACCACGATTTGGCTTCTCCAGAGAATAATCAGCCAGAAATCATACACATCGCAGATGAAAGAAGGGAGGCTACTTCGACAGACAAAGAAAAACAACCAAAGAAGGATTCTCCATCAAGTGCCATGCCAGAGAAAGAGTTCAAGGAAATGGTTGAACAAGTACGGGATGCTTTAGCCCAGTCCAAGGGCGGTGCATCAATTTTAAAGGGTAGGCCTTATCCGGAGGAGTTTGATGCCGTGCCTTTCCCTAAGGGTTTTGTAACCCCAAACTTTAAGATATTCGATGGGATAGGAAATCCCAGACAGCACATAGCACATTTCTGAGCCAATTGTGGAAACACAAGGAATAGTGAAGCTTTACTCTGTCAACAGTTCGTTAGCAGCATGCCAGGGATTGCTTTCGACTGGTACTCTGACTTGCCCAACGGGTAAGTTAAAACATTTTTTGAGTTGGAACAGTTATTTATGATAAGATCTGTTGGGGCGCAACATCATGTGTCTATTGGAGAACTCATGATGGAGAAGCGGAAGCCTAGTGAAACCTTGACAGACTATATTTTGAGGTGGAGAAACCTTAGCATGAAATGTGAACCTCAGCTACAGGAACATCAAGCTATTGAGATTCTACTCAAAATCATTCATGGGCCAGTAGCTTTCATGCTTAAGGGNTGCAAGAAGAAATGAAACACATGGAGCCGCATGAAAAGGCTAAGGTGACCAGAGTGTTTGAAAAGAAATCATGGGTAGTCGCAACTGTCGACAAAGGAAAGCAGCCGATAAAGATATATGCAGAAGATCATCATCAATCTTCTTCACAGTACCCTCAGAAATAGAGCACTCAGTCCAACCAAGGGTCGTTTCAGGAGGGATCACCTCAAACAGCGGGTAAAAGAATATCCCTGTAAGAGTGACAGAAAGTTCAAACTGCCTGATTCAAAGAAACCCGAAGAGGTGGATAAGAAGAATGAACCAAATTATTGCCCGTACCACCGGTCGCTTGGGCACATTATAGACAAGTGTTTTATCTTTAAATACTGGCTCGAGAAGAACCTCAAGGAAGAGAATATAACAATACCAAAGGAGTATTTGAGTGAACCTGAAAAAGGTTCCATAAACATGGTTTCAACTGAGTTAATCTCCCCAATTAATCCATATGTTGGAACAAATGGATCAAGTACAAATTGGGATGAACTCAAGAAGGTCCTCAATTGAATGCAGGGTTCATCAAACAAGCTTCTACAAATACCGAAGAAGGATGGAATGAGGTATGGAGCAGATCATCCAAAAAGATACTGAACAAGCTATAGTCTACATCAAAATAAGCCTCCATTAAGAGTCTGCAGCATACCGAGCTCGAGATGAAGATTTCACAAGAAAATCCATCCTCGTCCAGGACAAAGAACAAGAAAAAGAAGAGCATCATTGCCAATATCAATTACACGGGGGTAGGACTGGGGTTGCTTGTATGATTATCTTTTTGTCCCTCCGGGGTCTTATGAATATAATGGTTGTGATTTCGGATATTTTTTGACTATTTCTGGTAATAATTTTTGTCCCTCCGGGGTCTTATGAATATAATGGTTGTGATTTCGGCTACATTTTGACTATTTTCCGGGGTCTTATGAATATAATGGTTGTGATTTCGGCTACGTTTTGACTATTTTTGGTAATAATGTAACTGATTATAACCAAGCATGTTGCGATCTCGATCCTCAAAATGATACTCAAATCGTACTTAAGTCCGATGAAATTGTTGTCAAGTCTAAAGAAGACATCAACGATATTGCTTACGACAGCACTGATAACAAAGAGACAACTCTCATGCATCATGGTGCACCGCTCGCCATCAACTTAGATCTCACCGATGAAGAGGAAAAGATACTAGAAGATTCAATAATGATATCTCAAGAAGAAAAATTTATAGAAGTCAACTTAAGAAGCGGGAAAGTGTTACCACCAAGAACAGCTCCAGCAGACAAAGGAAAATAGATAATGACTCGATAAGAGATACCCCCACCTCCGCCAGTGGAAGAACCACATAATCAAGATAAAATCAGAGGATCATACAAAGTAGATTACAACGTGCTAGCTCATCTTAAGAAGTTGCCTGCTCGACTAAGCATCTACGATGCTCTTATCCCATCAAAGGAGATGAGAGAATCTCTTGCTACAGCTTTGCTAGATCCAGAAATTTGCTTAGCTCAGTTGGCTAGCACATCCTCAGATGAAGTTTGATCGTTGAGAGAACAGTCAGGGGTAACCTTTACAGATGAAGACTTGCTGCTCGGTACCACCGACCAAAACCGTCCGCTCTACATCTCCGTCAACACTGGCAGATTTGTGTTATCCAAAGTTTTAGTGGATCCTGGAGCATCACTTCAATTGATGAGTCTACGGACGTTAGCATATTTAGACTTCGACGTTCAGGAGCTCATCCCTGATAAGATGATGCTAAGAGGATTCAACCAAAAGGGAGAAAGAGCCCTTGGATCATATTCATTAATTATGAAGGTTGGAGAACATATAACAACCGTTAAATTTCATATCATCGACGCCGAGACCTCTTTTAACGCTCTATTGTGTCGATCGTGGATTCATGAGCATAACATGGTTCTATCATCCCTACATCAGTGCATTAAATATCGGAAAGATGGTCAAGAAAATTGCATCAAGGGAGACCTACAACCATTTTTAGTGCATGAAGTTGGTATCCACGAAGACGCTGCCTACTACGCGCCTCCAAGGAAGTCTGTCTTCTCGCGTGAGATTTTGACACACAAAGATAAAGATTCAGAAGGATCACAAAAAGGAGGCCAGACTACTCCGCTTCAACAACCTTCTACCACTCCCTTACAATGAGTTGGTGGAGGTTCTTCAAGTTCACGCACCCGAGGTTGATGCTGGGGAATCGGACGAGGAAAAATCAATTTAATTGTTGAACGAACTAGGCTAACTATCATCATTGGTGATGAAGATTGTTCTGAAGATGAGATAATGATGACAAAACAGAAGAAACCTTAGTACGAGATATCTCTAGAAGATACAGAGAGGAATGAATATGAAAAAATGTACAATCGAATAAACCACTATGTGGATACTATGACCCTCACTCCGATTCTCCCTCAAAAGGTCGAGAGTTTAGAGGTCAAGGAAGTCTGTAGTGTTTGTTCAAAGTCGATCAAATTTTACCACATTTCTACCTCTACTGAGCTTGAAAAACATGTAAACTGGGATGGTGATTCTAATGAATTAATGGAATTGCCTTTTGGTTAGTTCTCGCCTTGTGTTCAAAAGTTAATTCAACAGGTCTAATGAATTAATGGAATTGCCTTTTGGTTACTTCTCGCATTGTGTTCAAAAGTTAATTCAACCTGGACAATGAATTAATGGAATTACCTTTTGGTTACTTCTTGCCTTGTGTTCAAAAGTTAATTCAACAAGGATGAATTAATGGAATTGCCTTTTGGTTACTTCTCGCCTTGTGTTTAAAAGTTAATTCAACAGCGTGAATTAATGGAATTGCCTTTTGGTTACTTCTCGCCTTGTGTTCAAAAGTTAATTCAACAGGTTTAATGGAATTCCTTTTGGTTACTTCTCGCCTTGTGTTCAAAAGTTAATTCAACAGGGACACTTACCGAAATGAATGCCACTTCTTGCCTTGCTGTTCAAAAGTTAATTCAACAGGGACATTTACCAAAACAAATGCCAAAAGATAAATTTCAACTTTTTGATAAATTGTGGAATACTAAAAGAAGAACTCCCAATTCAAAAGAGGTCTCGGATTTGGTACAATTGGACCAGTCGATGATTCTAAATTTTGCATGGTTGTTACTAATGAGTCAGAAAGGATTGTCTCGATGTAAAGAATGACTCTACTGATCAACCAATAGAAGATGCTCTGCCAAAATTTGAGGAAGAAATTAAATCCACTATCGATGAATTGAAAGAGTTTAAGAACAACCCCGACCTATATTTATAAGTTCTCTACTTGATGACGAAGAATCTGCAGAACTGGTCAAACTTTTAGCAGAATTCAAAGATTACTTCGCATCGAGCTACAATGAAATGGCAGTACTGTCAGCAGAGGTTGCAGTCCATAAACTTGGGGTGGACAAGAATGTAACCCCAATAAAACAAGCTCCCAGGAGAATGCGCCTCAAAATAGAACAAGAAGTCATCGCCGAGGTGAAAAAATTGATAGACGCCAACTTTGTTAAAGAAGTGCCAATATTGTACCTGTTAAAAAGAAAAATGGACAGATCCGCGTTTGTGTCGACTTCAGAGAATTGAACAAGGCATGTCCAAAAGACGAGTTCACACTACCTATACCGGAAATGATGGTGGACATCACTTCAACATATGAAATTTTCTCCTTCATGGACGGATCGTCGGGGTATAACCAAATCAAGATGGCTCTCGAGGATGCAGCGCTTACAGCTTTCATAACACCGATTGTAATCTTCTGCTACACAGTGATGCCGTTCGGCCTAAAGAACGTCGGAGCGACATATCAGCATGCAATAACAAACATTTTTGACGACCTCATACACAATCAAGTAGAATGCTACGTGGATGATCTGATCATCAAAAGTAAACAAAAAATAGATCATTTGTACAATTTAAGGATTGTGTTTGAATAGTTACGACGATATAACCTTAAAATGAATCCCTTAAAGTGCGCTTCCGGCGCACCTCCGGGAAATTTCTAGGATTCGTTGTCCGTCATCGGGGAATCGAGATCGACCCGGAAAGATTAAAGCTATCTTAGAAATGCCTCCCCCTAAAACCTTGAAGTAGTTACGTTCCTTCCAGGGAAAGTTGGCATATCTGAGACGCTTTATTTCTAGTCTCTCAGGTAGGTGTCAGCCTTTCTCGCTTTGGGAAAAAAAATGCCAGCGGGCCTTTGAGGACGTTAAACAATATTTAATGACACCTCCTATTTTGGCAGCTCCTATCCCAGGAAAATCATTGATACTTTATACCGCGGCTTTGGATGACTCTCTTGGAGCCCTCTTAGCCCAAGTCAAAGAAGAGGGAAAAGAAAATGCTCTCTATTACTTGAGTTGTCGTCTAATACCGACGGAGGTAAAGTATCAACCTATTGAGAAGCATTTTCTGGCATTAGTTTTTGCTGCTCAAAAGCTTAGATGTTACATGCTTTCTCATAAGATCACTCTAACTTCGAAAGTTAATTCATTGCAATATTTGATGACCCGACCAACACTCTCCAGACGTTTAGCGGATGATCAATGATTTTATTACAATTTGATATAACTTTTGTACCCCTCGATGCTATCAAGGGACAGATTTTAGCAGATTTTCTCGCTGCACACCCACTGCCAGCTGGGTCCTCTCTCAATGACGAGTTACCAGACGAATAGATACTACAAATGAAATTTTCCAGTGCGCAGCACTGGGAAATGTACTTTGTTGGTGCCTCATCAGCTAGGAAAGACAAGGGATCTGGCACAGTTATACCAGTCAAGGCAAGGATCAGTTTGATCTTTGAGTGCTTCGTCAGCCAGGAAAGACAAAGGATCAGGCACAGTTATACCAGGCAAGGCAGGGATCGGTTTGATCTTTGTTAGCCAGATAAGGGTATGTTGAGGTTTTCGTACCACCTAACGGAGCCATGTACCAACAATGAAGAAAGGGTATGTTGAGGTTTTCGTACCACCTGACGGAGCCATGTACCAACAATGAAGCAGAATACGAAGCCTTAATCACCGGATTGGAGTTGGCAATTTCTATGGATATAACGAACATTGCCATTTATGGTGACTCTCAACTTGTCATCCAGCAACTCACCGGACAATACAGAATTCTGACACTAAGGTTAACAGAATACCATCTGTGCGCAATGAAGCTCCTGGAGCAGGTTCCTGAGGTGACTTTCTATCGGATTCCTCGAGGAGATAATGCTCATGCCGACGCTTTAGGAAAACTCGCTAAGGAAATGGCGTGTCCTCCGGAGGATTCCATCAAAGTCACGGTGCAAGGAAGACGAGTCTTGTCTCGAAATGACTTGGAAACTCTACACAAGCTTGGAAAAGAAGAAACGATAAATACAGTTGCAGACATCAACAAAGATTGGAGCAAACCATTAATAAAATATTTGCATACTGGAAAGATGCCAGAAGACAAGTCTGAGGCACACCACATCACAAGAAGGGCCATGTCTTACGTCCTGGTGGGAAATGTTCTCTACAGAAGATAGTTCGACCAAATGTGGCTACGGTGTTTGAGCAAAGCCGAGGCACAAAATATTGTTGAAGAAGTACATGCCGGATTATGTGGCGCTCACCAGTTGGGGCCAAAAATGAAAATGAAGATTAAAAGACTCGGATATTATTGGCTAGCAATGATGTTCAATTGCATGGATATCGCCAGAAGATGTCACCAATGCTAGGTACATGGGGTGGTCTTACACCAGCCTCTGAATGTGCCACACCCAACTAATGCCTTCGTGGCCATTCGAGTGTTGGGGCACAAACATAATAGGTCCGATAGACCCTCCATCTTCTAAGGGACACAGATTCATGGCCATTCGAGTGTTGGGGCACAGACATAATAGGTCCAATAGACCCTCCATCTTCTAAAGGGCACAGATTCATACTTGCCGCTATAGATTACTTCTCCAAATGGGCAGAGGCACTACAGTTACGTGAGGTTACGACACAAGCACGTCCTTCAATTTTTTAAAAGCCAAATTGTCTACCGTTTCGGAGTACCTCGAAGAATAATCTCTAGCAATGGGACAGCTTTTAAAAGGATGAAAGATCAACAATTTCTGTTCAACATGGGATAGATTAGAGACACTCTACAATTTATTATCCCTAAAGCAAATAGTACGGCAAAAGCCTTCAACAAGACACTGGTACAGATTTTGAAGAAAACACTAGATGAAAATAAAAGGGATTGGCATAACAAATTGTTAGAAGCCTTGTGGGCCTACCGGACGACTTTCAGGACTCCCACTCAGCGTACACCTTATGTGCTCGTGTAGAGGATCGAGGCCGTGTTACCGCTAGAAATTCAGACACCATCTCTCAGAGTCGTCGTTGCCAACCAACTTACTACATAAGAAAGCACAAAACTCAGGCTTAAAAAACTGGAGAGTCTCGAGGGAAAACGACTAGAAGCACAACAACATTTGGAGCTCTACCAGGCAAAGATGGTACAAGCCCATGACAAATTGGTCCACCCAAGGACATTCAAAATTAGTGACCTCATGGTCATGCTCAAAAGACCTATTCTTGCTCACCGCAAAATAGGTCGCAAATTTGAGCCAACTTGGGAGGGACCATTTGTCGTTGAGAAGGTTTATACATGAGGAGCCTACCAGTTAGTGGACTTCCGGGGTGAAAGACCCATGTTACCGATAAATGAAAGATACCTGAAAACCTATTACGCGACCTGATGCTGCTTAATGCCACTTACCTCTGCTTGCTTCTGCTTGCTTTGAAACTTTGAAACTTTGATTATTTTAGGGTTATCTATGTGGCAATATGTCTATGACCGGGTCCAAATTTTATAATTAATCTCCTATACAATGAAAATTTGCAGAAAATTTTTTGAACTTTACACGTTCTCTTTTCTACTTTTGGATTTAAAAATTCCATTAAATTAAAAAAAAACTCACACATAAAATGAGTAATCCTTTTCACCAAAACAAATTAAAATTTACTTTAATGGATACTCTGTTTTGTTCTTGTTCAAGCCAAGCTTCGGTCCACTGACGTTTCTTTTTGTCGTCTGTTGAAAAATGTCAGGACAGATGCTGATCTTTGCCTTCCAGGACGGCTGGAATCTTGCACTAAATGAAGAGATGGCGCCACAAGGAGGTGTCAAAGATTTTGACATGGAATTCAACCAAATTGATATGGACTACGACGGCCCTCTAATAGGCGTAGTCGGCAATGAAGAAAAGAAGGGACTACTCTCACTGTTGAGGGTGACCACTCAAGATAATGTGTCATGTAAGGGTAAAAACGTGATAGCAGAACAAGATCCGATGGAAGGGCCCAGCCGACTGCCCTCCATAATAGATACTCCAGCAAGGGGCTTAATAGCTGCCCACAGTGAACAACTACCAAATACTCCACTCCGCAGATTGCAATGAAGAAATGCAAGCCGAAAGAAACAGAGAGCCTTTCTACAATAGGAGCGCAAGCGCCAAAGAACGGCCAACACCGGTTTGGTTTCCCGCCAAGGCTTGAAGGAAGGAAAGTCCTAAACAGCTGCCATCTCCCGGTATGGTGGAATATAACAAAATAAGCAAAGTAGACAAAAGAGAATTTGAATTCTACGAAGAGGTTCAGGGAAAATTTATCAACATATTGGAAGGTCTGGAGCTATATACCAGAGTTTTCTCTAAAATTGATGAAAGAAGAATCCTGGACTGCATCTTTGATTTGAGAAATAGAGGTCGAGCGGGCCTTCTCATGGAAAGAGCATATTTTGAGCCGAAGAAATGGATACGAGGAAAAGGAAGAATCACCATCAAGTGCGGATGTTGCTGCAATTTTACAAACGACAGACAGAGGAATCCCCCTGGGATCCTCAGATACGACCAGGTGGATCCGTTACCCCCGATGATAAAGTGGATGATAAAGAGAATGGTAAAGTGGAATATCTTACCCGCCACTTGCATTCCTAACAATTGCATCATCAATATTTACGAAAAAGGTGAATGCATTCCTCCGCACATTGACCATCATGACTTTGTGAGGCCTTTCTGCACGGTCTCATTCATGACTAAGAGAAATATTTTGTTTGAAAAAGAATTTGATATAATCGGCCCTTGTGAATTCAGAGGAGCTGTGGAGATCCCTCTTCCAGTTGGTTCAGTACTTGTTGTCAAGGGCAACGGTGCAGACGTGGCCAAACACTGCATTCCAGGAGTACGACACCGTAGGGTGTCTGTGACCTTCCGCAGGATGGATGACAGTAAGATACCATATGGATTCCAGCAAGACCCAGAGTTGGAGGAACTATTTCCTTATGAGGTATGAGAAGGTTGTACCTCTAAATACATGCGAAGGGAACTCTTATCCTGGAGCATGACTCACAAGGTCTGCTTGATCAAGAGCTCGATATACCAAGCACAGAGGACTCACTTGCTTTCTTTTAACAAGAATGACATGAATCTGATGTAATCAGTCCATGATGTACTCTCTTTGAGGCATTAGCCTATATATGATCTGTAGTATCTTTATTGAAGCAGATATGGAACTTTCTCTCAAGTTGTGCCGATTTGTCAATTGCCTTTTTATGTGATGGATGAAAGCCGCGAGCCATACAATGGTTCAGAGTTCCAATGAACAAAGAACGAAATGAAAAATTTTCCACAATAAAGAAAACACAAATAAAAGATAATTGTAATAAATAAATAACAAAACAAATTTCTTTTGAAAATCAACCAATTGAAATTAAAACTTTAAAAACAAATTTTGAAAAATTAAATTATCATGAAAACAATAAGAAAATAAAACAAACCGGTTGAGTGGATACTTCCGTTTTCGGGATTTCCTACTCTTTGTGTGCGCAGCACAACCATCGTTATTTACACTAAATCTCTACACATCCCCGCGAAATTTCACATTCTGCACAAAATCTCACAAAGTTTTACAATTTTTTTTCCTCACCAATGTCAATCTTCATAAATTCTACTAGTTTCACATGAATTTGAAACGCAAAATTCTAGATGTTGAGGATTCACATCCGATTCCGCATTGCTTTAGGAGCTCATCCTATTGCAATCTTTGCAAAGAAAATTCTAGAGGTTGAGGATTCACATCCGATTCCGCGTTGCTTTAGGAGCTCATCCTATTGCAATCTTTCAAATCAAATTTTAGAGGTTGAGGATTTCACATCCGATTTTGCGTTGCTTTAGGAGCCCATCCTATTGCAATCTTTCAAATCAAATTCTAGTGGTTGAGGATTCACATCCGATTTCGCGTTGCTTTAGGAGCCCATTCTATTGCAATCTTTCAAATCAAATGCTAGAGGTTGAGGATTCACATTCGATTCCGCATTACCTTAGGAGCTCATCCTATTGCAATCTTTCAGATCAAATTCTAGAGGTTGACGATTCACATCCAATTTCGCGTTGCTTTAGGAGCCCATCCTATTGCAATCTTTCAAATCAAATTCTAGAGGTTGAGGATTCACATCCGATCCCGCATTGCTTTAGGAGCTCATTCTATTGCAATCTTTCAAATCAAATTCAACGATATTCTTGAGGTTGAAGAAATAAGCCCTTCGATTAATTAAAGACATCTTATTCTTACTTTTGAATCAGTCCTACATTGCTGATTCATTACATTTGAGGTCGGTCCTTACATTCCGACACTCTCTTTTAAGAATTGACCCACATTTCAATTGTCACTTTTGAATCAGTCATACATTTTTGATTCTTTACATTTGAGGTCAGACCTTACATTCCGACACCCTCTTTTAAGAATTGACCCACATTTTAATTCTTACTTTTGAATCAGTCCTACATTGTTGATTCATTACATTCGAGATCGGTCCTTACATTCTGACACCATCTTTTGAGAATTGACCCACATTTTAATTCTCACTTTTGAATCAGTCCTAAATTTCTGGTTCTTTACATTTGAGGTCGGACCTTACATTTTGACAATTTCTTTTAAGAATTGACCTACATTTGAATTCTCATTTACGGATCAGTCCTACATTTTTGATTCTTTACATTTGAGGTCGGACCTTACATTCCGACACTTTCTTTTGAGAATTGACCTACATTTCAATTCTCATTTCTGAATCAGTCCTACATTTCTGATTCTTTACATTTGAGGTCGGTCCTTACATTCCGACACTTTCTTTTGAGAATTGAGTTACATTTCAATTCTCATTTCTGACTCAGTCCTACATTTCTGATTCATTACATTCGAGGTCGGTCCTTACATTCCGACACCTTCTTTGGAGAATTGACCTACATTTCAATTCTCATTTCCGAATCAATCCTATATTTTTGATTCATTATATTCAGGGTAGGCCCTTACACTTTGACTCTCTCTCTCTCCATCTTTTTGAGTTGATATTTTGAATCAGTCGATATTTGAATCAATCCTTTGGAAATCTTTGAAATTTTATAACACAAAATTCACTCTCCAATCCCTAGTGAGAGTCTCTACTCCTTGATCTCAATCAGGCGATCACCTGCTAATTCCCTAACAGAAATAAATCACACACACAACTCTACACGTACTTCTGGGTCTGCTGACCTAGGAGTTTGTATTGGTTTTTGTTGATCTTGTCGGTCAACGTCAATACGCGCGGTGTGCTTCCCCAGCACACCACACCTATTGGGGGTCCATTTGTTGACCTCATTTTTGGTTAAGGTTTAGTTCTTCCACTTTAGTAGCCCAAGGTCTAGCAATAGGACTTTTCCTGTTGACTATTCCTAGAAAATTAGACATGAAACCCTCACCATTAGAAATTCCACCCTCCTCTGCACTCAACTTGAAGTTCCACATGTTGCTCCCAACCTCTATATACTTAGTAGGTGGGGTCACTGTGGGGGAAACTCAAGATGAGTCACCCTTAGGATTGCTAGACCTTAAGGTTGTCCTTGGGTGTTGGACTAGGGCTAAGGCACTCACTACACTTTTANGTCTAGCAATAGGACTTTTCCTGTTGACTATTCCTAGAAAATTAGACATGAAACCCTCACCATTAGAAATTCCACCCTCCTCTGCACTCAACTTGAAGTTCCACATGTTGCTCCCAACCTCTATCACTTAGTAGGTGGGGTCACTGTGGGGGAAACTCAAGATGAGTCACCCTTAGGATTGCTGGATAGGGTTGACCTTGGGTGTTGGTCTGGAGCTAGGGCACTCACTACACTTATCTGCACCCACAAACACTCACAACCATGAACTCAAATTTCTAGCCTAGATCTCTTGATCTTTTGGAATAGTTCATGTAGATGGTCCCCTAAACCTACTAGCCCTAGGGTTATGGTTTAAAATTATTTAATATTAAAATAATAAATCATTTTTAATAATATTATTTAAATATTTAAGTTAATTATATAAAAAATTATATAATAAATGTATATATTAATAAATATTATTCAANCTGGATCCCTTGATCTTTTGGGATACTCATGTAGATGGTCCCCTAAACCTACTAGCCCTAGAACTATGGTTTGGCTAAGACCACTATGTAGAGAACCCAAAATGGGGTTTCCTTTGGTCATTGGCTTATTGGTGATGATTGGTACCTCAACTCTTACCAAAATACCCATCTTGGCCTTTTACCCTAAAACAATTGGGTATGATTGGTACCTCAACTCTACCAAAATGCCCATCTTGGCCTTTTACCCCTAAAACACCCCCTAATTACCAAAATGCCCCTCTTGGACCCAAAATTCCAAAAATTAGAAAAATTCCTAGAAAATCACAATAAATCCCAAATATTTCCAATTTCATTTCTCTCAAATACCACATGACCCAATTTGGCCAATTTAACCATCTCTAACCAACATCCCCAAATTGCCCTTTAAAGACCCAAATTTCCCCAAGTCCAACTCAAATGTCAACCAAGTTGATCTCAATTGACCCGAATTCCAATCCAAAACTCAAATTCACTTTTGATATGACCAAACTAAACCAAATCCAAGCTCAATTGGTCCATGATTTGAGGCCAATTTTGATTTGGGTCAAAACCCCAATTTTGACCATATAACCTAATCTCACCAAATTGAACCAATAGCCTAGGCAATTGGCCTCAATTAATGTTGAAAAATCTTGATAACATTCTTATACATCAAAATCAACCATCAATTGACCTTGGTGAAGCCTAAAATCCACTTGATTTTGGCCTAAATCAAAAATTCCCAAATTTAGCCCCAAATTGGCTAAGTCCCAAAATTTCACCCAATTGATTGCCTTAACCTCCAAATTGGCATCCAATTCATGTTAAAAAATCTTCATGAGGTGCCTATCATTTATAATAATCAATTTGGACTTAGCCCAAGGCTAACCCAAGCTAGACCCAAGCCTAGCCCAACATGACCAAATTGATTAAAGTTCAAAATTCCTTCAATTTGACCTTTCAATTGAACTCAAAGCCACTTCCATCCTTCGCCAATGTTGTTCCTTATGATCATCTACACCAAATGCAATAATCAATTGAGCCAATTGACATGGCTAACCTAGCCCAAACCCAAGTTTTGATCATTTGCACCCACTTGGACCCATACACTAAATGTGACCCAACCACCCTAAGGCCACCAAATTAACTCCACTACAGCCATTAGTTGGACTTAGTGACCAGTCCAAAAACCATGAAATCACCTAAATCAATCCATGGACCAAAGGTCCCCCAAATTAAGTGATCTTATTTCCAAAACGAACATGCTTAAGATATCTTTGCCAAATCCAAACACATTTGCATTTAATTGTTGTGATGGATTCCTCTGGGTTCCCTGAGCACCTAGCCACCTCCCCATGGCCAGTCGGCCAGCCTAGTGGTCAGAAAAGCCCAAAACTGAGATCCACTCCCATGGCACCTCACCCAAATCAAACCTAGAGGCCAGCTCATCTAAATCAAACTATGGAGCTCCTCTGCCCTCCACCTAAGCACCACAATGCACCCAAGCTTATGCCCTGAGAGCCACCCCATGGCCATTTTTATAAAAAATCACCTCCCATAGCCATGGGAGGTGTGCTGAAATTTTCTCACCTTAATATCTTCTTTTTTTCATTTAAATATTCTTCCAAATTTAAGAAAATTACAAATTTATCCTTTATAAGACCAAAGTGAGGTTAGTTACTACCATTTATCCCTTTCATATTTCAATCATCAAATCATATCAATTAAGATTATTTGTCTTCCATTCCCTTTGGTTAAGACTAAATATTAATTAAGCCTTAAATTTTACAGTTACCCTTTTGCCCCTAAGGCCTTAATACTCTATAATTCATTAAATTAGACTCAAATGACTTGAAAATTTTATGTTACCCCACTCATGGGTTAACTAAAACATCAAAATTTGAGTTTATGACTTTTAAAATATTTAATTTAAGTATTAGAATTATTTGTTTGTTTTGAGCATCAATTAATTATAAAATATTCTTTAAGTAGAAAATTAAGTTTTATATTTTTATTAATTCTCTCTTGGTCAAGGGGACCCAAAGAAACAAATTTCATATTTTTATGATTTATATTTTAATTATTGGAATTATTTTAGTGAGAAATTTAAGAAAATTCATTTTAAGCCCTTAAAAATTAATAACTTAACTTAGAAAATTAGAAAAATTACTTTAATTGGTCCCAAGTGATCAGGAAGCCAAATGTGAAATTTATCGTGTTTTTAGAATTTTGCAATTTTATGATTTTTAACTAATTTTTAATTATTTAAATGCCCAAAAATATCTCAAAAATGAAGTATTTATTTTAATTCCAATTTTATTTTTCTAAAGTTCCTCTGGTTATAAGGAGCTCCCAAAATTAATTTGGTTATTTTTTTGAGTTATATTTTAATTATTATAATTATGTTAATGCCAAAAATACAATTTCACTATATTAATCCATTTGAATCATCAAATTAACTCCAATTGACTTGAAATTTTTTTGGGGAGCTCCTCTAACTATAAATTTCAGTGTTGAATGATTTTTATGTCATTAACATTTATAGTTACCCCATATTAATTTTATTTCATTTTTTAGGGATTGCAATAATTAGGTTTATTTTTAATGATTTAAACAAACTTTATATTTTTTCTACGGACCTCTGACCATATTAAACCTCCCAAAATAAATTCTGTATTTTTTCGATAAGTATTTTAATTTTTTTAATTATTTTACCAAAATATGCATGATATACTTGAAAAATAAAGATCTCTGTCTAGAGATCTCCCCTGACCTTGGAAAAAATCAAGGAAGATTCTTTATGACAGAGAGAATCAAAGCCCCAAAATTAATGTCATGGTGAAATGTCTATACTAAAGAATCCAACAAAGTAAAGCACCATTTAATTAATTAAAAATCATACATGCATCAAAAAAAATATGAAATAATTTCCACATTGTTCACCTCTATTCACTAAGCAAGAGGGTTATTTTATTTTATTTTTGTGAACTTTCTACACAAAGATATGCTTTTTTGAAGTTCTAGCTATTTAAGTAAATAATAAATTCCTTATTTTCCTACTTAAGTGACACGATGCCACCTCAACCTAGGCAGATCCAAACTTTCTGTGCGGCGTCTTCTGGTTCGGCGTCGCCATCCGACTTAGCTGTCACATGTCCCGTTGATCCGTTGCATCCATCAGCCCAGCGCGATCAAGAGCATCCATTCGATACACATAGAAATGCACAACATCCATTCATTGTCCCAAAATCTTTAGCAACAAAACTGTCTAACTTCAAACATTAATATCTCTCTTAATTTTTAACCAAATTAAGTGTGGTTTGTTCATATCTACTCGTCTTGAGTATGAGAACATATCCATATAGTTGGTCAAGTCTTAAATCAATCCTATAAGAATGAAGAATTAAAGGAAGCTCGGTTCAAGGGGAGAGTTCAATACCTTTGCCCAAGAGGTGTGGCCTCGATTTGGTGCTTCCAAAAGCTTGTCTTAAGTCCAAGAGCTCCTAGATGAAGCCTCAAGCCATGGTGAAATGCCTAAGTATGAAATTAACCAAGGATGATTTAGAGTCTCGATCAAAGTCCACCCTAGGGTGGTCTGGTGATGGGGCTTCTATTGGAGATCTTCTTATTAGACTCAGGGGATAGTGTTGGTGCAATTAATTTGAATTTGATGGATTCTAGGGGGATGTCCTTCTTCAGACATGATTTTGAGCTCCAAAATTGAGGTTGAGCAGTGGATTTGAGGGCTTGAGGATGGTTGGATTGAACTTAGTGGGTCTTGAAGAAGCTCTGGGATCAATTTGGTATAGTCTCCCTAAGCAATGTCAAGCTCTCCCCTCTTAATCATAGAGGTTGAGCTTAAATAAAGGAGGGCATAGTGGCTCTCAGGGCAATTGGTTGGTAGAAAAGCTTGCTTAGGTGGAGGGAAGAAAAGGGCAACAATCCAATTGGAATGAGACAGTTTGGATGGGTTTAATTTTGAGTTTTGACCATATGGGATCCCTTGTCCATGGTTTCATCCGACAGCTAAGGAGGTTGGTCGGCCATGGTCAGGTCAACATTTGGTTAGGGGGATCAGAGCTTGGGTTTGGTGCAATCAATTAGGGTTGGCCATGTGTAAAGGTCTTGGATTAAAGAGGAATGGGGGAAGGGTCATTTTGGGTCAAATTGGATCAAGTCATGGTTTCGGGCTGGGTTCACTCACCAAGGATGGTTTGGATGTTGAGGAAAACCACATGATTCAACTTAATCATCATGGTGAGGTCTTTATCCAAGTTATTTTCCATAAGAATGAGGTAAGGGTGTTTCATGAAGTAGGTTAAAAGAATCTTAAGGATATTTGAAAGTGGCTTGGCCTCTTGCCATTTAATAGCATGGTGATGTGGCAAGGCTCCATGGCTCATCTATGGCTTGGGAGTGGCTTCATGGTTAGTCCTTGGCTTGGTTAATTTTCATGTGAAGGGATTTTGGATTTATTTTGTATTTTTGGTGAAGTTTGGCATAATGCTTGATTTGGAATGGTTTGTTTATGGATTTAAACCTTAGGGAATGATTTTGATTGAATGGATAGTGAGGAGAAATTGTCATGTGGGCTTTTAATTGAATTTGTGCTTTTGGAATTAAACATGGTGGGCTTGGGCTTTTTAAATTGAAGTTGGATTTAGGATAAAATTTGGGCTAATTGAATGTTGAATTTGGTATAGGAACATATCATGAAGATTTTGGAAGTTATTTCAAATGATTTAAATTTAATTTGAAGGCCAATTTGGTTGATTTAGACATGTGAATTGAATTTGAAGGGCAATTTTAATTGTCCATCTTATGGGAGACTCTCCTTGAGTTCTTCCATACTGACCCCACCTACTCAGTGCTAGAGGTTAGGACCAATATGTTGAATTTCAAGTTGAGCAAAGAAGAATTTGGAATTTCTAATGGTGACGGTTCCTTTTCTATTCTTTTAGGAATGTTCAACAAGAAAATCCTATGGCTAGACCCTAGGCTACTAAAGAGGAAAAAAAAACTAGACCTCAACAAAAAATGAGGTCAACCAATGGACTCCCAATATGTGTGGTGTGTCGGGAAAACACACCGTACACATTGACTAACGAGATCAAAAAAATGAACACATATTTTATAAGTCAACAGACCTAGAATAAAGAGTAGATTTTAGTGAGAATTGTTTCTTATGGGGAATTGAACAGTAAAAATCCAATCAAAATGAGAACTCAGAACTCCTGCTAGGGATTAAAATGTGGATTTCAAATTACTAGGTTTTGGGTATATTGAAGGACAAAAATTATGATTCTTGTATTGACCCCTAGATGGGAATTGAAATTTAGGTATCAATCATGATAGAAAATCGGATGCCTTACTCAATTTAAGGTGGTCTTAAACCAATCCCGAAGAATGGGAGCGGAATGCCTTGAATAAATCAAAGGGCTTGTTCCCTCAATTCTTAAAGTTTGATTTTTGGACAATTGCAAATCAATGCATAATTAGATGTCTATATCCTCTTCCTGTAAAGTTGATATGTGGATTATTACAAAGCAATGCGGAGTCAGATGTATATATCCTCTTCCTCTAAATTTGATATGTGGATCTTTGCAAAGCAATGCAGAATCAAATGTTTGTATCCTCTTCCGCTAAAGTTGATATGTGGATCATTGCAAAGCAATGCAAAATAAAATGTTTATATCCTCTTCCCCTAAAGTTAATATGTGGATCTTTGCAAAGCAACGGGGAATCATATGTCTATATTCGCTTCCTCTAAAGTTGATATGTGAATCAATGCAAAGAAATGCACAATCAGATGTCTGTATCTGCTTCCACTAAAGTTGATATGAGGATCATTAAAAAGCAATGTGAATTCATATCTCTCTATCATCTTCTTCTAAAGTTGATATATGGATCATTACAAAGCAATGCAAAATTAGATGTCTGTATCTGCTTCTTCTAAAGTTGATATGTGGATCATTGCGAAGCAATGCATAATCGGATGTCTGTATCCTCTTCCTATAAAGTTGATATATGGATCATTGCAAAGCATTGCGGAATCGGATGTCTGTATGAGCTTCCTCTAAAGTTAATATGTGGATCATTGCAAAGCAATGCAGAATCAGATGTTTGTATCTGCTTCCTCTAAAGTTGGTATGTGGATCATTGCCAAGAAATATGGAAATGGATGTATGTTTTGTCTTTCTCTAAAGTTGATATGTGGATCATTTCAAAGAAAAGCAGAATTGAATGTTTGTATCTGATTCCTCAAAAGTTGATATGTTAATCATTGCAAAACAATGAAGAATCCAATGTCTGTATCCTCTTCCTATAAAGTTGATATGTGGATCATTGCAAAGCAATGCAGAATCGGATGTATGAAGTAATGCGGAATTGAATCTCTGTATCCGCTTTCTCAAATGTTAATATGTCGATCATTTCAAAGCAATGCGGAATTGGTTGTCAATATCCACTTCCTCTAAAGTTGGTTTTTTTATGGAAAGATATCACTACCTTGGGAAAGAATGCTTAGGAACTCAGATCCAACCCAAGAGGAAGCGGAAAAGTTCAGATTGAGAAGGAAAGCATAAGGACTCAAGTCCAACTAAAGAGCTGATTGGGAATATATTTCTACATTGGGAAGGAATGCTCAAGGACTTAGATCCAACCCAAGAGGTAGCGAAAAAAGTTAGATTGAGAAGGAAAGCACAAGGACTTAGATCTAACTCAAGAGCTGATCGGGAATATATTACTACATTGGGAAGGATTGCTCAAGGACTCAGATCCAACCCAAGAGGTAGCAGGAGGAAATCAGAATCTCAGTACTAACCCTGAGAATAATATGAAAATAGTGCAAAGAAATTGTGGTTTTGAGCTCATAAATATGTGTCATATAAAGATCGAAATTGGTGAGAAAAATTTATGAATTGTGCAGAATGTTCAATTCCGTCGGGATATGAAGAAAACTGGTGCAGACCGGGATGGTCACGTTGCGCAAGCAGAGAGTAAGAAACCTCAAACTTGAGAGAAACAAACTCAACAAATTTTGTCATTATATTTTCTTATTGTATTTATCACATTTAATTATCAAAAAATATTTTCAAAATTTAATATTTGTTGATTCATTTTTAAAAAATATTTGAAGTTTTAACGTATGGCTTTTGTTGTGTAGTTCTTTATTCATTATAATTTAGAACGAACACATTGTTCTAAGGCTCTTTATCAATCACACCAAGAGGGCAATTCGACAAGAAAGTTGAAATCTAAAAGAAATTTCATTAATCTGCTTCAAATACGTGTTACAGACCGAGTACATGCAGAAGTATCAAAAGACACAACATGTTGAATACATTTGAAACATCATGTACTGAATACATATCATAAGCTAAGAATATCTTATACATGTCTTATCATATATGCTACATCAAAACACAATACAAAAAGGTGTCCACTCACTATCCATCCTCAACGGGGTGAGCTCCTGATTAAGCGGACCTACTAAGCCACGCTCCAAGATAAAAACTCCCTTCACGTATACTTAGAGGTGCAACCTTCTCATAGCTCATAAGGCTGTAGTTCTTTTAATTCTGGCCCCGGACGGAACCCCCATGGTAATTTTCTATCTTGCATTTTTTTGAATGTTATAGATACTCTGGTATATCGCACTCCCGGGATGCAGTGTTTGGCTAAATTGACCCCATTTTTTTTTAAAACCAGTACCAATCCCATCGGCAGTGGAATCTCAACGAACCCTCCGAACTCCCCAAGGCCAATTATGTTGATTCTCTTACAAAGAGTATACTGCTCGTGCTCATGAAAAACACTTTGCAAAAAGGTCTAACGAAGTCATGGTGGTCAATATGGGAAGGAATGCAATCCCCCTTCTCATAAATGTTAATTATGCAGTTTCTCGGGATGCTGTTGCCTGGCAGTATACTCCATCGAATCAACCTCTTGATCATTCTCTTTATTCCATAAGGCATTCGGTCCACCTCGTCGTATAATAAGATTCTAGATGGGATTCCTTGCCTAACATTGTAAAAATTATAGTAACATCCACATTGAATGGTTGATTTTCCTTTCCCGCACATCCATTTATGCGGCTCTGAGTAAGTTCTCGACCCCAGCTGACCAGTTCAACCTCTGTCCCTCAGCTTGAATACATAGTCCAAAATACTTTTTTTAGCCATTTTCTGAGAATACCCCGATATACAGTGCCAGGCCTTCCAAAATGTTTACGATTTTGCCTCGAACTTCTTTATAGAACTCAAACTCTCTTCTTTTGACTATGCACATTCTTTCTAATTCTGCAGTGGAAATCTCCCAAAAATGTCGTGGCTTTCTCCTTGTCTCAACATCTACAGGAATCCACATCTGATATGGTTTTGTAGGTAATGGGATGTGTGACAACGCATCAGGATGCGCTACCTCCTGAGCTCCCACACCGGCGGTTGTGAACTCTTGAAGAGAAATATTACAATCCAAGTGTACAATGTTGCATCTTGTACATTCATTAAGTACTCCTCCGACAGATCCTCCTACGGGAGTCTCAACATTGTATAGTGGGCAACCCTTGTAAGATTTGTGGGGTGTTTCTGTATGCAACGGCTCTATGGCTTGTTCTAACTCATCCTCTGTATCAGGTGGGCTAGAAGAGGTCTCCTTCATGCATGGTTCATAAATCATACCTTCAAAAAAAGGGGTGAGTAGACCTACTGCTTCTTTCTGTCATCTTCTTTCTTTTCATAAGAAGGCTCCATGTTTACTTTAGTTGGCATTGCGGCGCTGAGTTCTTCTGAGGTGCATTTGGCACTCTCTCTTTGTCGGCACCTACTAAATCCCTTGCTGGAGCAGTTATCAAAGACTATAGACAATTGGTTCATTCGATTGGATATTTCTGTTAAGTGATTACTTTCTTCCTCTTCCATGAGAAGTCTTCTCTGGTGCCCATCATTAACAGAGATGGTAATCCTTCTTGTTCCCTTTGACTGACAATGTCCATTAAGGGATTCTCATATTCTACATTGACTTGGCTGAAGTCTAAGTCCAAGTCTATAATACCACCCTAAGCAGCCCTTTTTTCATTCAGTGTGAGACTGAGGCCATCTCGAAAAGGGAAAATCAGCTTGCGTCCTGACATTTCTTCTACAGAAGATAGAAAAACATCAGTGCACTGACATTCTTCATGAACAAGAACAAGAACGAAGCACTTATAAAATTTTTATTTATATTTAAAATTTTTATTTATTCAATTTAGTTTAATTTTAATTAGGTTTTGTAAATTAGAAACAAAAGAAGAGAAACAAAGTGAGCAAATTTCAAAAATTTTTCCTTTTTTTGAGGTTAATTTATTACAAAACTTGGGACCTAGTCACAGAAGCCTGACCCAATAGATAACCTCAGAGCAATCAAAATTTCAAAAGAAAAAGTTAATTTCAAGCAGTGGCACATTAGGTAGTATATCTTTAAGTAGCGGCCATTGACCAGCAACATGGGTCCTTTGCCCAGAAAATCCACCAGCTTTTAAGCTCCTCCCGAATAAACTTCCTCTATGATGAATGGTCCCTCCCAAGTTAGTTCAAATGTTTCACCTTTTTTGCGATATGCAAGAATAGGCCTTTCGAGATCAAGAACAAGATCGCCGACTTTGAACTCCCTCGGGCTGACCAATTTGTTAAGAGCCTGCACAATCCTTGCTTTATAGAGCTCCAAGTGTTATTGTGCTTCTAGTCATTTTCCCTCAAGACTTTTTAATTCATCAAGTTTGAGTTTTGTACTTTTTTTGGTTGTGAGTTGGTTGGTGACGGCGACTCTGAGAGATGGTGTCTGAACTTCTAGCGGTAGTACGGCCTCAAACCCGTACATAAGCGTGTAGGGTGTACATTTAGTGGAAGTCCTCAACATTTTTCGTAGGCCCACATAGCTTCTAATATTTTTTAATGCCAATCTCTTTTATTTTTTTCCAGTGTCTTCTTTAAGATTTGTACGAGTGTTTTGTTGGAAGCTTCAGCTAAGTCATTTGCCTTGGGATAGTAGATTGTAGAGTATCTCTAATCTATCCCACGCTGTTTAACAAAATTGTTGATCTTTGTGATTTTGAAGGCTGTCCCATTATTGGAAATTACCCTTCGTGGAACACTGAAATGGTAGACTATATTGGTCTTAAAGAATTGCAAAACATGTTGTGTTGTAACCTCTCGTAATGACACTGGCTCTGCCCACTTGGAGAAGTATTCCATAGTAGTGAGGATAAATCTATGTCCCTTAGAGGATAGAGGATCTATCGAACCTATTATGTTTGTGCCCCAACACTCTAATGACCATGAGGCGACAGTCGGGTGCAGCACATTCGGAGGTTGGTGTAAGACCACCCCATGCACTTGACAAATGTGACATCATCTAGCTGTATCCATGCAATCAAATATCATTGCTGACTAATAATAACCGAGCCTCTTGATCTTCATCTTCATCTTTGGCATTGACTACTAGGCACTGATACACAAACTTAATGCTTATGCACAGATAACAATAGTTCTGATGGTATTTTTCACTTATATTTTCTTATTTTGCAACAAAACCAAAAACTTGATCCCGAAGAAAAATAAGAATTTTATTTTTTAATTTAAATATATTTATATTGGGATACTACGTAAGTATAAGTATCATTATCAAGTAATATAGGACTTTTTGATTAAGACCTGAATATCGAACCCGCAGGGAAGATCATGCAATATGCTCTTTTTAGAAAATTTTTCTATTTTTTTAAAAAGATAATTACTTAAACTAAAAACTATTTTTGCAGGAATTTAAAATTTTTTTGGGATTTTTGATATTTTAACGAAACAGTAAAAAGATAACTAAAGTTTTTGTAGAAGAAAGTACTTAATATGAAAATGTTTTTATTGTTATGATGAATCAGTAGTAAGTATAGGAATTTTGTTGTGCAAGTGTGCAAATTGTGTTGTGCCAAATAGGAGCAATAATATTTTTTACCCTTACTAGAGATGCTATAAAGAATTGTGTTGTGCCAAATAGGAGCAATAATATTCTTTACCCTTACTAGAGATGCTATAAAGAACAATGACTAATTTAAAGTTTAAATAGTTCTTAACACCGGCTAGGTAGGGAAGATACTAGCTCTCACTCTAGAGTTCCCTCGATTCCTTCCACATGAGGGCTAACATTCTTGTATCAAAACCTAAAAAAATAAACCAAGTTGGGGGCTTTAACCTATCACTTTAAAGTCCTCTAAATCTACACCCATCAATGAATATTTTCCTATTTTTTTGCACTCAATCAAATGAACTACATTCTCATTCACAACCTCATGTGATTCTATCCAATTGTTGACTGAGACAATACCAGCTTGGTTCTTACATCTTCTCATAACAAATTTTAACATCTGGATTGGCCAAATAAAGAAGTAAATGAAGTGCATCGATTTAAATCATCACAACTTTTTGCATCACTAAAGATCAGTACTCTCCACAACTTCCATCCAAAACTTAATTACTTATCATTTCAAAAGAAAGACAAAGAAAACTACATAGAATCCATGGAGAAAACAATACCACACTTTAGTTTAAAAGAAGAAATCATCGTCAAACCAATAATAAGTTTTGATTAAAACCAAAAGTAGTTTAAAAGAAAAAGATAAAAACTTATCTCAAGTCCTCCACCAAACTCTGGAAGTTCCTTTGAATATCTTCTCTCTTACAATCACTGAAAACGAAATAATAAAAAGGATAAAGTAAATAAAAAGTGGTTCCTAAAAATCTCTCTGAATAACTCCCCAGAGAAGAACTTTCAAAACTTGCCAATATTTTTAGGACTCTTTTCTAAGTCCTCTCTTCTATCTTTTATAGTTTTCCAAGAGGTACCTTTGGATCTCTTGAAAATGTGACTTGACTTGATGTATTTTCCCATGAGACGCATCCTTTTATGATAACTTTTGTCCATGGTGGTTACAACCACCTATTAAGTCAATGGGTGCCTCAAAAACCTCTTCAAAATTCATGAAAACCGACTTAAATTGTTTAATAACTAGCACTGGCGCTTAAGTGCGGGGTCTCAGTTCTTAGGCACGGCCTTCTCTGTTTAACCGAGCTTAAGCGTCGGATCTGGTGCTTAGGCGCCAAAGCTCTTTTATAGAATTTTTCACCTTTTTGCTCCAATTTTGATCCTTTTTCACTCCTTTAAGCATTTTATCTATTTTACTTGTATCTGTAAGAAAAATACAAAAATACCTTCCATTAAAGTGCAATATCTTAAAATAGATATAAAAATGAGTCTAATAATACTATATATTTTAGGTGTATCTGACACCACATAATTTGGTATGTGCTTCTTTAACGTTATTCTGTGCATCTGCTCTGCTTAAACATCTCGGCCACATCTGATCAAACGATCTCTTATAAAGAACATCTCCTACTACGACATATGATATAGCCCTTCTTGTGATGTGATATGCCACAGACTTATCCTCTAGCAGCTTCCCAGTTTGCAAATATTTTATTAATGTCTTGCACCAATCTTTGTTGATGTTAGCAACTACAATCATCATTTTTTCTTCTCTTTCGAGCCTATGTAGACTATCAAAGTTGATTTGAGACAGAACCCATCTTCCTTGTATTGTAATATTGATGAAATCCTCCACTGCACATGCCAGCTCCTTAACAAGTTTTGCTAGAGCATCGGCACAGACATTATCCCCCCAGGAATCTGATATAGAGCCACATTAAGGATCCGATTGATCAGCTTCATTGTATATTGATGTTATTCTGCTAGCCTCAGTTTCAAAATATTGTATTGTCAAGTGACTTGTTGAATGATGAGCTGAGAATCACCATAGATGGCAACATCTATTATATCCATTGAGATTGCCAACTCCAACCCATTGATTAACGCTTCATATTATGCTTCATTATTTTCACACGGCTCTATCAAGTGATAGGATAATCTCAACATGCCCTTATTTGGCTTGATGAAAATCAGACCAATCCCTACTTTGCCTGATATAACCATTTCTGATCCTTCGTTCTTTCTGGCTGAAGAAGCTCCATCAAAGTACATTTCTCAATGTCTAGCACTGGAGTGTTCTATTTGCATTATTTACTCATCTGGTTGTTCATTGTTGAGTGGGGACCCAGTTGGAAGTGGGTGTGCTATGAGAAAATTTGCTAAAATCTGTTCCTTGATAGTGTGGAGGGCAACTAAAGTTATATCTAATTGCAATAAAGCCATCGACCATCTTGGTAGACGTCTGAAAAGTGTTGGTCCAGTCATTTAATATTGCAATGGATTAACTTTTGAAATAAGGGTAATTTTATGGGAAAACATGTAGTGCCTAAGCTTTTGGGCGGTGAAAATTGAAGCTACACAATACTTCTTGATAGGTAGATACTTTATCTCTGTCAGTATTAGAAGTGTCTCAAGTGGTAGAGTGCATTTTCCTTACCCTCGTCATTGACATGAGCTAATAGGGCTCTAAGAGAGTCGTATAAAGCCACGGTATAAAGTATCAACGGTTTTCCCGGGATAGGGGCTGCCAAAACAAGAGGTGTCATTAAGTATCGTTTAACATCCTCAAAGGCCAGTTGGCATTTCTCTTCCCAAACTAATTTAGCGTCCTTTTTAATTAATGTCGAGATCCGCTGACACTTATTGGAGAGATTAGAAATAAAGCGTCTCAGATATGCCAATTTTCCTTGGAAGGAATGTAATTGTTTCAAAGTTTTGGGCGGAGGCATTTCCAAGATAGCTTTAATATTATCCGGGTCGAGCTTGATTCGCTGATGATGAACAATGAATCCTAGAATTTTCCCGAGGTGACGCCGAAGGCACACTTTAAGAGATTCATCTTAAGATTATTTTGTCTTAATTGTTCGAACATGATCCTCAAATCATGCAAATGGTCTATTTTTTGTTTACTCTTGATGACCAAATCATCCACATAGTATTCCACTTTGTTGTGAATGAGATCTTCGAAGATCTTCTTCATTGCTCGTTGTTATGTTGCTCTGGTATTCCTTAACCCAAATGACATCATTGTTAGTCAAAATGAATTCACTAAACTCAACTTAATGAGTTCCTACAGTTCCCTTGTTCCAGCATCACTATTTTTTTATTTTGAATTCACTAAATCCAAATGAATTTACTAAACTCAATTAAATGAGTTTCATACTTTAAATTAGACTGTGGGAAGACTTGTTAGCAATAGTAGGTTACCTCTTCCAAGTGATTCCTGATCATCCAATAGAGATGTATTAATTTAGTTGCAATTTTAGTTTTGTGATCTTTGTGATTAAATTTTGAGTTTTCTTATATTTTGAATGTTGTGGCAGTGAATTTTATCTTGTTAGATTTTTAAATTTTTATTTTGGTTTCAGTTCTATGGCTATCCTAAAAGTTTTAGTTTTTACATGCAGGATGACATCGTTGTTTAACATGCAAGTTCACGACAGGAAAAATACAGTAAAGAAAGTGCAGGAAAAGAAGATTTTGTAAACTACAAAAGCATACCTGTCGAGTCTTCTCGTTCCTCCACCTGAAACTTTAGTATCTTTGCAAGGCACACATATATATATATATATATATATATAATTTTTGCAAGAATTAAAATATGTTATTAGAAAAAGTAGGAAGTACATGTTTAAGGTGTGTTCGCAAGATTCTATATCATGTCTTAGTGGTTTGTATTTATTTAAGTGTATAGATGGTTTCTTAAACAAAGCGTAATGAGTTTTAATCATACTTCAAGATATCCAAAAGAGTATGAGAAAGTTTCAGGGACCAGGCCCAAGGCATCTCACAATCCTTTGAAAAGTCCCAAGTTTGTTCAAACTCATTATGTTGCTTAATAGCTCATCCTCATCATACCCTTATGCTCAATGAACTGATGTTCTAGCCAACCCTAAGGATGGGGTAATTATCACATGATGTTTTATTTATAAATTATATAGGTAAAGGCTCTTAGGGGCAATTTGGTCTAATTAAAAAACTTAGCACTTTGATTTTAAAGATGGGCTTCTAGTGTTGTTGAAGGTTTTAATTAATCATAGTTCATTTTCTAAATTTCATTGGACCAAACTTGATTAGACCTAATTCACTGCTAAGCCCTTAAAGTATAATGGGTAGATTTGTAATTTTAAGAAAATGGTTTTAAATATTATATATTCTTAATCCTTATCAAGAATTATAAATAATTTCAAAATCATTAATTAGGGTTTAAAATCAGTGAGTTATGATCTTCCAAAATCAAACCCGTCACCTTAATATCTCTTTTTTATTTAAATACTCTTCCAAATTTCATCAATTTTAAGAAAATTACAAATTTATCCTTTATAAGACCAAAGTGAGGTTAGTTACTACCATTTATCCCTTTCATATTTCAATCATCAAATCATGTCAACTAAGATGTATTTGTCACCCATTTAGCCCTTTGGTTAAGCTTAAATATTAATTAAGCTTTAAAATTCACGACTACCCTTTTGCCCCTCAAGCCTTAATACCCTTTAATTCGTTAAATTAGACTCAACTGACTTAAAAATTTTATGTTACCCCACCCATGGGATAATTAAAACATCAGAGGAGAAAATATGATTTTTCTGAATTTAATTAATTTATAATTATTTTTAATGCAAAAATAAAGATATTCAATGAAAATTTAATAACTCAACCAAAACAAAACCTTTATCTTTAAGAAAATTTCTGGAGGTTTACCTAGGTCGAAGGACCACTTGGGCCAATTTTTAAGATTTTTTAAAAAGGTTTGATTTAATGATTAGAATAATTTATTTGATTTGAGTATTAATTAAATATACAATATTATTTAAATAGAAAATTATGTGTTATAATTTTATTAAATCTCTCTGAGTGTAGGGGACCCAAAGAAAATAAATTTCATATTTTTGTGATTTATATTTTAATTATTGGAATTAGTTTAGTGAGAAAATAATAAAAATTCATTTTAAGCCCTTGAAAATAAATATCTTGACTTAGAAAATTAAGAAAAAAATTTTAGTTGGTCCCAAGCGATCAGGAAGTGACTTAATCAATTTTGTCATAAGGAGCTCCAAAAATCAATTTGGTGATTTTTTTATGTTATATTTTAATTATTATAATTATTTTCATGCAAAAAAAGCAATTTCACTTGATTAATCAATTTGAATGATCAAATTAACTCCAATTGACTTGAAATTTTAATGTGGATCTCCTCTAACTATAAATTACATTGGACATTGATTTTTATGTCATTTACATTTATAATACTCCAAATTAATATTATTTCATTTTTTAGGATTTGTAATAATTAGGATTAAATGATTTAAATCAAGTTTATATTTTTTCTAGGGTCCTCTGACCATAGTAAACCTAGCAAAACAAATTTTGTAATTTTTTGATGAGAATATTAATTTTTATAATTATTTTAAAAAAATTGGCATCATATACTTGAAAAATAGAGATCTCTGGTTAGAGATCTCCCGAGAGCCTGGAGAAAAACAAGAAAGATCCCTCATGACAGAGAGAATCAAAGCCCCAAAAATATTGTCACGGTGAAATGTTTATACGAATGAAGAATCCAAATAAGTAAAACACCATTTAACTAATTAAAAATCAGACATGCATATAAAAAAAATGAAACCATTTCCACATTATTCTCCTCTGTTTACTGAGCAAGAGGGTTTTTTTAATTTATTTTTATTATTTTTCTACACAAGGATATGCATTTTTAAAGTTTTGGCTATTTAAATAATTTTGAAATTCCTTATTTCGCTACTTAAGTGACGTGTCGCCACCTGAACCTAGGCAGATCCGAACTTTCCACGCGGCGTCTTCCGATTTGGCGCTGACATCCAAGTCAGCATCCATGCATCTCGTTCTTCTGCTCCATTCATCTGCCCAGTGCGATCCAGAGCGTCCAATCGATATACGCGAAACAAACGACATCCGCTCATCGTACCCAAATGCTTAGCTTGAGAACCGTCCAACTTGAAACCTTAATATCTCTATCAATTCTTAACCAAATTAAGTGTAGTTTGTTCCTATCGACTCGTCTTTACTAGGATAACATATCCATAGAGTTGGTCAAGTCTTAAATCAATCCTATAAGCATGGAGAATTAAATGAAGCTTAGTTCAAGGGGAGAGTTCAAGAGGTGTGGACTCGATTGGGTGCTTCCAAAAGCTTGCCTTTAGTCCAAAGAGCTCCTACATGAAGCCTCAAGCTATGGTGAAATGCCTAGGTATGAAATCTACCAAGGCCAATTTATGGGCTTGACTAAAGTCCACCCTAGGGTGGTCTGGTGATGAGTCTTTTATAGCGGATCTTCTTGTCTCACTTAGGGGATGGTGTGGGTGCAATTAATTTGAATTTGGTGGAGTCTAGGGGGATGTACTCTTTGGGATTGATTTTGAACTCTAAACTTGAGCTATAACAGTGGATTTTAGGACTTAAGGAAAATTGGATTGGACTTAGTGGGTCTTGAAGAAGCTCTGGGATCAATTTGACAGAGTCTCCTTAAGGGATTTCAAGCTCTCCCTCCTTGATTGTGGAGGGTGAGCTTAAATAGAGGTGGCCTTTGTGGCTCTCAGAGGCAATTGGTGGGTGGAAAATCTTGCTTAGGTGGAGGGAAGAAAAGGGCAAAAAACCAATTGGAATGAGACAGCTTGTATGGGTTTAATTTAGAGGTTTGACCATATGGGCTTCCTTGGCCATGGTGTTTTCCGGCAGCCAAGGTGGCTGGCCGGCCATTGTCAGGTCATTATTTGGTCAGGGGGATCAGAGCTTGGGTTTGGTGCAATCAATTGGGTTTGGCCATGTGTAAAAGTCTTAGATTAAAGAGGAATAGAGGAAGGGTCATTTTTGGTAGAATTGGGTCAATTCATGGTTTGGGGCTATGTTCACTCTCCAAGGATGGTTTGGATGCTGAGGGAAATCAGATGATTTAGCTTTATCATCATGGTTAGGTCTCTATCCAAGTGATTTTCCATAAGCATGAGGTTTGGGTGTTTCATGAAGTGGGTTAAAAGGATCTAAAGGATATTTGAAAGTGGGTTGGCCTCGTCCCTTTAATAGCTTTGTTATTTGTCAAGGCTCTCATGGCTCACCTATTGCTTGGGAGTCGCTTCATGGCTTGTCTTTAGCTTGGCTAATTTTCAGTAGGTGTTCCTCCAAACTGCTTGTTTTGTACCATTTAGATAATAGTAGGTTTAAGTACAAATGAATTGGTAGGTACAACAGGATTTTGTATACTCAAATGAATTTCATCTGATGTACGATTTGTATAATCTCTTAAAGGTCTCCAATGATGTTTATTTTCATTTCCAAGATTGTTTAAATTGCAAGCAATTTTGTTAAACTGATCTTTCTCTTTTGGTTGTTTTTATATTTTTCTAACAGCTCTTTCTAACTCAGAGTCGTAAGGTACTAAATTTTTAGATCTTATACTATGCAAAAACTAAATAAAGCAAGTAGTTAAAAATAAGCAAACACAATCAAATAAGAAAATGTTTCAATTAAACTACAAAGACTCTCTTTCTCTTTTTTTTCAAATAATAAAAATGAAATATTAATATTTTATGCTACTTCCTTGGCAAAGGCGCAAAAAACTTGATATGGGAGATTTTTATATGCAAATATTTATGAAGTTGACACCAAAAACTTGTTGCAGACAGATTTATAATAAATATGCAATATAATTCTAACAAAATACTTTTTATAAATATAATTTATCCTTTAAAACTCTTTTTTAAACAATCAAATTACTCCTAAATATGAACATAAGTATATGTATCGTGCAAGTAATAAATGGCTATAATGGAGACCTAGATATCGATCAAATAGAAAAGTTGGAAAATCCTGAAGTAAATTTTGGAAATTATTTTATAATAAAAACAAAAAATAAAAGTAAAGTGAAAAATTTTAAAATTGATTACTCAAGTGAATGCTAATAAAAATGAAGATGTATGATTATAGAAATTAAACTAAACTAAATACTAAACTTTTAGAAATAAAATTGTGAAAATTAAATAAAGCTTTTATTGTGACGAAAAGTACAAATTTAAGAAGCACCATTCCCCTTTACAATGAGTATATGGTTTGTGAAGAAATTGAAATCATTTGAAAAATATATTTAAAATTTTTTTTTGTGCCAAATAGGAGCAACCCTATTCTTTACCCTCTTCTGAGTGCTATAAAGAACATTGACTAATCCAGAGTTTGGTCCCTAATTCCATGGTTAGGCTGGGAGGATACCAGCTGCCACTCCAGAGCTCCCACTACTCCCTACCTTGAGGGCTAATAATCTCGCATTAGTTTCCAATCAACTGAACCAAATTGAGGGTTTTAATTTGTCACCTTAAAATCTCAAATTCTGCATCTAACAAAAGTATATTTTCTTATTTATTTGCACCCATCCCATGGATGACATATTCTCCCATGAAATTAAATGTGATTCTCCCTATATTGTAGAAATCATATCTCATTTAAGAACATACGTCTCTGAACAAGTTTTAACGTTTCAATTGGTCAGATCAAAAAGTAAATGAAGATCAGAGTTCAAATCCTCAGAAATTACTATCCTTTAAAACTATAGAAAACAAAATCTATTATTCACAAAATAATATCTTCAAAGTGGGGAGAAGGATAATGAAGACTACTTAGAATTCATGAGAAGGATACGATAAAGCACGAATTTCATATACAAAATGAGTTTACAAAACAAAAGAAATAAAATATAACTTATCTCACAATCCTTCCCAAGCAAATCCCTAGAAGTTCTCTCCAAGACTTTCTTTATTTATAAACACACCCAATTCTCTCTTAGAAATGCAATGAAGAAGAAATCTCTAACCTTCCTGCTCCCCTTACAAACCTAGAATAAAATCTCCTCTTCTCTCTCTAACTCTCACGCCACCCACCAAAACTTCTTTTTGTCCCCGCCCCCCTTTTTGATGTTCTTCAAGTCTTCTTGTTTTATTTTGGGCTATCTTCTTTGGAAAAAAATTCAAAATTCCCTCGAAAAGTCAACTCATTTGAATTCAAAAGATGTATCATTTGTTCTAAGAGTCATATCCCTTCAAAAACAAACTTTCTAAAGTGTTTAGATGCATTGAATCACTCCAAGGGATGTGTTGAACAATTGTCCCTTTGAAAATTCACATAAAATTCATCTCAAACCGCCTTAATTTGAAAAAGTCATCCCTAGCACATCATGCGCCAGCTATTTGGATTTTAGCACATCATGCGCCAATCTGGGGCATGATGCGCCAGAATCAAAAATTTGTTGTTTTTGCTCCAAGTTTCGTCCTTTCTGCCATTTTTACTCTAAATGCATAAAAATGATAAACCTGTAACAAAAACAAAAAAATACCCTTCTATAAAGTGCAATATCACCAAATATAAGAATAAAATAGGTTAATTAAAATAGTATATTATTTTGGTGTATCACACTCCTTACTGTAGTACAAAGAAATTGGCACCATCTACACATAGAATAACTCTTAATTTCTGATTTAGATTTTGATGAACTATGCTGGACCCTCTTGGTACTTGACACATTGAATCAGCAAAATCAATTCCCTAGCTGCTTCCATACATACAAAATAATCTTTCATTCCTAGAGAAGGAAATAGGTCTTCACATTAGCTTTGAAAACTAGGAAACCTTAGAAATGACATTGTAATTAGCGAAATTCTATGTCCTTCTCTTTATTTTATTTTGGTTAGAGATAATTTAGGTCTCCCCTACTTTAAAATGTTATAAAAGACAAAAAAAAGGAAAAAAAGGAGAATAAAAAAGAAACATATACCATACTATGTTTGAAATGACAAAAAAAAAAAAGAAGTATGAACTACAAGATACACACTTTCATGTTTGGTTGGATGCTAAAGGGATTTGGGTTGTTTTTTGGTTCTAAGTGTTTTTTGGTATCATTTGATTGGTTATACCCATGGGCATTCTAGTCTTATTTATCACTTTGCTTGGTGTTACTATAGGGTCTCCCTATTCGTGCGCTCTTTCAGTGTATTAATACTTTCTGAGGGTGTAATTTGTCATGTAATTCTTAGTGTTATTGTTGGGGTTCCTGTCTAAGCGCTTTGTTGGTACGGGTGTTTTTTTGTGCATTTTTCTTATGTTATTCACACAATTATTGTATTCTGTGGGTATTGTCCTTGTGTTTCTAGCAGATGTTATGGGTGTTGTTCTTGGGGTTATTCGTAGTGTTATGCCTGTGGTTTTGTTGTTGGGGGTGTTTGGTGTTACCAGGTGACTCAACCCATAATTACGTGTATTTTAATTTCAATAATATTGGCAAAAACTTGTCCCAATTTATATTTAGTGGCTAGTGTGAATAAATGAAATGATATAGAAAATAAATAATAAAACTTCACACTAGAGTTACTATACAAGTGTACGTATCGTTTCAAGTAATATAGGATTTTTTTTATAAACCCAAGTATTGATCCCACAAGGAAAGTTGAATTTATTAAATTAGACTTCTAAAATTCTATCAAAATTGCAGATAAAATAAAATTAGAATAATGTTGATATTATTGTAGAGGTTAAAATTAAATTAAATTAGAAAGAAAAGCCTAAGAGTAACAGTTAAACAAAGTAAATTTAACGAGTTTGAATTATAAAATGATCTTTCCCCTTTGAAAGAGATATTAATCTTTGTAGGATTTGAATGAATAAAAATCAGATGATGTATTTTGACAAATAGGAGCATTCCTATTCTTTATCCCCTCTTGGTGCTAGTAATGAACATTAGCTAATTTAGACTTTTTCTCCAGCTTATGTAGTAGTGTTGAGTAGATTCTGGCCTCTCACCTACAGATTACCCACTGTGCACTCTCTTAGGACCTACTAGAGGCCCTTACAATCCAAAATATAAACCAAACTGATAAAAAGTATCTCATTTATCACCCTAAAAACATCAATTCTATGCCCATCAAAACTTATCTCCCTATCTATTTGCACTCCCCCTTAAGTGATCATAATGGCTCAGCCCAGAATGAAGTGTGACACTCACTAGTTGAATGAATCCCGGGTTTTTATGTTTCTCAATAGATTTTAACTTCACAGGTGGCTAATTTGTAAAGTCAATGAAGAATCGGTGAAAATGTCATCACAATTTTGTAAAATAAAAAAAAAATTGTAAAATCATTCTCATCCCATAAGATTAATTCGCAAATGCAAGAAGAAAGAAAGAGAACTACTCATAATTCATGGAGAATAAACAAAAACACATAATTTGTATTGATAACCAAGTCTTAAAAAAAACATAAATGCAAATACAAAGTATGTCTTCTTCCAAACATAAATGTAGTAGTCTCCTTAAAGATTTCTCCAAATTCTTACTCTTACAAATGCAATACACACTTAAACTCACACTTAAATACAAAAGTAGAACATCCTAAAGCCTTCAAATGCTGTGAAGAAGTCCTCTCTTTCTTCTCATTTTTCATTCCTATTCGTATGTCTATGAAAATAACCAAGGGTTTCTTTGAACACCCCTTCAAAATTTGGTCAAATTCATTTAATCTTCTAGAAGGGTAGTTACTGTCGCTATAACACTCATTACCCCTGTTTGTGGCGATATAGCGTCAGGGAGCGACACTGTCGCCATAAAAAATGCACCATTTTTTCTCATTTTTCCTCATTTTCTCTAAATGTTCATTCCATGTATTTGAAACCAAACAACATACAAAATACCTTTTATTAAATTGAAATATCACTAAAAATATGCATAAAACGATCATAAAATAGACACTAAAAAAGGTAACTTTAAGGTGGATCAATCCCGCAAACTTAAACATTACTTGTACTCAAGTAACACCTTTATTCTATGTAAAATTTATAATCTTTGGAAGTGAGTTTAACTTAGAGATTTCTATATTTTTTTGTTTTTTAAATGTGATGGTGAAACTTTAGAAAAAAAAATTAATAACTGAGGATAAAACTAAAATGTAAGAATATTAAGTAGTCAAGCCTAAGAGTTCAGATTTTCTATTTATTTTAAGAATAACTGCAATTTTATCATATTTTTAATGCTTAAAAGTATTATAGTAAAAAGAAATTCATCAGGACTTTGTTAGTAAGGATGCTAATGCTTTAAGCATTAATTCAGAAAGGTAATTAAGTTCCTTTTTTTTTAAGATGATTCAAGTGGAGCCAAATTTTGATTAGGCATCTACTCAAGCTTCTCCTCACATAATTTTCATTTTTGCTCTTTATTTCTTCTTATTTTGATTTTTCATTTCTTTTTCCTTTAGGAACTTTTTCAATCCTTTCCTTTTATTTTCATGTCATGTGGGATTAATATATCTGGATAGTCTTTAATGATTTTCAACACCCCATCATCTTCTTAAAGTTAAATACTTTTCACATTTCCTTATTTTGAAAAAATTTTATTAGCTTTTAACAAGATCTTTCATAAATTCTAAACTCCTTCTTTTTAAAGTAAGAAAAACTAACATTCTTAATATTTCTAAAAATAATTTTCTTTATTTTAAATAGTAAAAACATAATCTTATATTCTTATACTAAATATCTTATCTCTAGAACTAACCTTTATTATAAAAAGTTTTTAATAAAGTATTCTATAACAATTATAAAATTTAAAATATAGTTATCAAAATTTAACCTAACATTCCACAATTTATGTTAAATTATTTTTTTTAAATATAGTTATTTGAGGACAAAGAAAGTTTAGTTCTCAAAAAGATTTTCTTGCATTTCCCCCAAACTTAAATTTTTAATTATTTTTAAACAGGATAGTTTAGGAAGAAAGAAAAATCATAAAGTTTAAAACTAGGGAATAGTATTGGTACAAGTAATAAAGACAAGTGAGATTAACATGTCTAACGAAAATAAAAGGCAATCTAGCACTTAAACTGAAGCAAAATGTAAACAATAAAAACAGTATAACAATTAAGTGCAATAACTATAAATTTAATAGTTCAATACAAATGCAAACCTAAACATTATACATAAAAACTCTAACAAACAAACAATAACTAACTAACCATAGAAAATCTAAACATAAAAGTAGAATACATAAAAATTAACAAACAAAACTACTCATCATCTTCACCTTCATCATCATCTTCATCTTCATCATCATCACCAAAATCTAAATCCTTTTCCATATCATCAGGAGTATATGGTGTAAATCTGGGGCAAGTAGGAAACAATGAAGTATGGTGACCCCTTGACAATTTCTCCATCGACTCATGATAAGCAATATCAAAATCAAATCTCCTTTGCATATACTCATCAATATAATAGATATGGGCTTCTAAGCTTTTCGATTGATTCTGTAAAGTTAATATATCTCCTTGTTGGATAAACTATTGCTCCATTACAGTATCAAGTGAAGTAGTACCAGAAGAAGAAGGTCTAAAAGTTGAAGTTGAAGCTAAAGTGGAAGGAAAGTTAGAGCCTCTACTTCTAGATCATACTCCAAAATGCTTTCAATACTTCTACAAATTTGTTTTCCCAATAGATTTATGAGATGGTAAAACTTTTTCCCAAGTTTCATATTTCACTCCTAATTCAACACACATGGTAGTAATAAGAGCAGAATAACCCATACCTCCAATAGTTCTTTCTTTATGAGGAAATAAAAATGTTCTTGTAAATCAAAGAGACAATGTAAATGGGTTTGTTCATCTAAATGCAATAATTCAATGTAGCTCTTTCTTGGGTTTGCTCACTAAAGTGATTAGTATGAAGTAGTGTACAAGATATTAAATAGTGCCATGCACGACAATTAACATTAAGCTTCGAGAAAGAAAATTTTACCTGACCTCCATTCTTAATATTCCAATTTGCATTACCATCAATTAAAAACCTTATAGTCTCATCCAGTTCATCGTCAGTAGGATGAAACTCAAAATAAAAAAAGTAGGGACACTATGTAGCTTGTGAAAATGATTGATCAAAATAGAACTAATATCCACATACTGCCCTCTCACATTAAGCAAATTGTCAGATTCATCTAGCAAATTTGCATAAAATTCTTGAACAATAGAAATCACAGTAATGAAAGTGAAATAACAAAATCTCTTCCACTGTCACTTCGCAATCACATGTTCAGTCATTATGCCATGATGAAGAAAACTTGGTTCTGCAATCAATTTCTTAGATAGCAGGTCACCATATTTGTCTTGTGCTTTCATACTGGTGAATTTATTTGAATCAAATACTCCCTTTCCTTTTCCTCTCTTCATTTTAGGAGCCATGATCAATCTAGAAATTTCTAATAAAAATACCAATAATTTCTAAAATATATGGTTCTTAAGCTCCAACAAAAAAATTCCAAACTAAATAATCATTCACCCATGGATTTCTCACCATTTCAAACAAAGTTTATGATTTTTTGGCAAAACCAATAATAAGGAAGAAATATATGGTGAAATAAAAAATTTACAAAGTTGAGATGAAGATCTTATGCAAAGATGATGAAATCTAGAGTTTGAAGTTCTAACTCCATGCCAATTAAGCACAAATTGAAGCCCTAGTGGATCAAAATGGGAAAAAATGGAAGAAGGAGAAGAACCAATGTTAAAAAAGGAGTAAATTGGCGGTCCAGGTTTTGTGAAATGCTCTCGATTTGGTTCGTTGCTATAGCGCCAAGGATGGCACTATAACACCATTCAAACCCACACAAAATTTTATAATTATTTATATTATGACAGAGAACAAAAAATTATGGATGTTTAAAGTCTAATTTTCCAGTTTTAATGGTCATTTTTCTTTTTGGGTTAGACATCATTCCAAAGTCTAACTATTTAATAATTTAATCCATCAATTCAAACAAACTAAGCCTTCCTTTTTTTAACAACACATAACAGGTTTTCTTATATTAGTAATATTTTAATACAAATGACACAATAAATTCATAACAACATTTCAATACAACAAAAACACCAAATCCATAAGTACTAAAGCCTTAATAATGAGAACATAGACACACTTCATAGAAAAACAAATTATTAACACATATATTTATTAAAGGAATCATTTAGGACCAGTTGTGAACAATGGTGTCACCCACTTATTCACTCTCTAAGTAGTTACAGTAGTAAGCATGATAGAAAGACCCACGAGGAAATTTCAAAGCCATCTTATCATCAATCCACTTATTGGAATTATACATGGTAAATTTATAGTCCTGAAAACTTGCTAAATTATAGAATTAGAGTTTCAACCACCAATCCAAATTCTCAAACAGATGGAACAAGTCTTACAACTTGGTATTTAATCAAGAGATCTCACCTTCAATTATCTCAAGTTTATCCATAAGTAGCTCTATAATTAATGCAAGAAATCCACTGAAATAAGTTTGAGCATCCTTATGCATCATCTTCTTGTCTTCAAATCATCCATTGCCATTGCTCTCCAGATTCTCTAATGTAGAAATTATTTCACTACTCTCAAATCTCCCCAAATTGCTTAGAATAGTCAAAGGGATGCTTCCTTTTCCATCCTACACTTTTTTAAAGATAAAAAGAGGGTAGAAAATTAAATTTTGGTCGTTCAAAGTAAGTTACTTGAATTGTGGTGCTATACCGCCAGATCTGGCGCTATAGCGCCTATCCACCTTTTTCAAATTAATAATTTCTTTAGTCTGATCTTCAATTTCATTAATATAATAAAGTTTTGTGCCAACATAATCATGTAAGACTCTAAATTACATAAAAAATTCTTCACAACAAAAATCAACAAATCAACAACACCGAAAACTATAGGTTGCCTCCCACAAAGTGCTTGGTTTATTATCGTCAACCCGACATATCCAAAATTTTAATCCGGTTGACCCAACATTAAGTCTCCTCAAATGTAAGACTATCTCAACTTATATAAGGTTTTAACATGTGTCCACTTACCTTAATTTTTTTTCCAATCTTAGGATCTTCAGTATCAACATTTGCATTTGGATAAATTCTTACCTTAATAAATGGTCCTGACCACCTGGACATAAGTTTTCCCGAAAATATTTTCAATCTTGAATTATATGATAAAATTCTTGTCCAAGGTCAAAATTCCTTTTCTAAATTTTCTGATCATGCCTCATGTCATTTTATCCGTATAGATTGCATTCTCATAAGATTCACTTCTCATCTCGTCATGCTCATTTAATTTCAAGAATCATTTTTTCTCCAGCATCCTTTAAATTATAAATAAACTCTTTTCTTGCCCAATAAGCATTATGTTCCAATTGAATCGGTAAATGACAAGCTTTTCTAAACATGAGCTTATATGGTGACATTCCTATAAGATATTGGTAAGCGGTTCTATAAGCCCATAATTCAATATAAAGTCTAGTAGACCAGTCTTTCATATTAGGATTCAGTATTTGCCAATATTCATTTAATTTCTTGATTGGATACTTCTGCTAAACCACTAGTCTTAGGGTGATAAGCTGTGGCAATTTGATGTTTGATCCAATATTTTTAAGTTAATGTTTCAATTATTCTATTCTTAATATGACATCCCTCATCTGTAATGATTACTCTCAGCATTCCAAATTTTGTAAAAATATTTTTCCTTAAAATTTTGCAACACTTTTAGCATCAAAACAAGGTAGAGCAACCGCTTCAATCCATTTAGAAACATAATTCACATCTATTAAAATATAGATTTTCTCTAAATGATGGTATAAAAGGTGTCATAAAATCTAAACCCCAAACATAAAAAATTTCAACTTCCAAAGTAAAATTTAAGGGCATTTTGTTTCTTATAGAAATATTGCCCACTCTTTGACATCTATCACATTATTTTATATAATAATTAACATCTCCAAATAATGTAGTCCAATAAAATCTAGATTGCAAAATTTTAAATGCATTTTTCTCAACCCTAAAATGTCTCCCAAAATAAGATTTATGACTTTTTTGTATATTTTTTTTTGGTTTCTTAAATTTTTACACATCTGAATAATTAAGTCTTTACATTGGTTATATGTTGACCTCATTTTTGGTTGAGGTTTAGTTCTTCCTATTTAGTAGCCTAGGGTCTAGCCATAGGACTTTTCCTCTTGACTATTCCTAGAAAATTAGACATGGAACCCTCACCATTAAATATTCTACCCTCTTCTCCACTCAACTTGAAGTTCCACATGTTGCTCTCAACCTCTAAATACTTTGTAGGTGGGGTCACTGTGGGGGAAACTCAAGATGAGTCACCCTTAGGATTGTTAGACCTTAAGGTTGTCCTTGGGTGTTGGTATAGGGCTAAGGCACTCACTACACTTATCTGTACCCACAATCACTCACAACCCTGAACTCAAATTTCTAGCCTGGATCCCTTGATCTTTTGGGATACTCATGTAGATGGTCCCCTAAACCTACTAACCCTAGGGCTATGGTTTGGCTAAGACCACTATGTAGAGGACCCAAAAATGGGGTTTCCTTTGGTCCATGGCTTATTGGTGATGATTGGTACCTCAACTCTACCAAAATACCCATTTTGGCCTTTTACCCCTAAAACACTCCCTAATTACCAAAATGCCCCTCTTGGACCCAAAATTCCAAAAATTCCTAGAAAATCCCAATAAATCCAAAATATTCCTAATTTCATTCCTCTCAACTACCATATGAACCAATTTGGCCAAGTTAACCATCTTTAACCAAAATCACCAAATTGCCCTTTAAAGACCCAAATTTCCCCAAGTCCAACGCAAATGTCCACCAAGTTGATCTCAAATGACCCCAATTCCAATCCTAAACTCAAATTCACTTTTGATATGACAAAAATAAACCAAATCCAAGCTCAATTGACCCATGATTGGAGCCCAATTTTGATTTGGGTCAAAACCCCAATATTGACCATAAGACCCAATCCAAGCTCAAATTGGTCCATGATTTGAGCCCAATTTTGATTTGGGTCAAAACCCCAATTTTGACCATATTATTGGTCCATGATTTGAGCCCAATTTTGATTTGGGTCAAAACCCCAATTTTGACCATATGACCTGGTCCATGATTTGAGCCCAATTTTGATTTGGGTCAAAACCCCAATTTTGACCATATGACCTCGTCCATGATTTGAACCCAATTTTGATTTGGGTCAAAACCCCAATTTTGACCATATGACCTAATCTCACCAAATTGAACCCCTAGCCTAGTCAATTGGCCTCAATTAATTTTTAGAAATCTTGATAACATTCTTATACATCAAAATAAACCATAAATTGACCTTGTTCAAGCCTCAAATCCATTTGATTTTGGCCTAAATAAAAAATTCCCAAATTTAGCCCCAAATTGTCTAAGTCCCCAAATTTCACCCAAATGATTGCTTTAACCTCCAAATTGGCATCCAATTCAGGTTGAAAAAAGGTCCCTATTGACCATTTACAATAATCAATTTGGACTTAGCCCAAGGCTAACCCAAGCTAGAGCCAAGCCTAGCCCAACAATCCAATTGATTGCCTTAACCCACAAATTGGCATCCAATTCATGTTGAAAACTCTTCATGAGATCCTTTGATTTCCTTAACCCCCAAATTGGCATCCAATTCATGTTGAAAACTCTTCATGAGGTCCCTATTGACCATTAAAAAGTCCCTAAATTTCACCCAATTGATTGCCTTAACCTACAAATTGGCATCCAATTCATGTTGAAAACTCTTCATGAGGTCCCTATTGACAATTTACAACAATAATTTTGGACTTAGCCCAAGGCTAACCCAAGCTAGACCCAAGCCTAGCCCAACATGACCAAATTGATTAAAGTACTAACCCAAGCTAGACCCAAGCCTAGCCCAACATGACCAAATTAATTAAAGTTCAAAATTCCTTCATGTTCAAAAATCTTCATGATGTCCCTATTGACCATTTACAATAATCAATTTGGACTTAGAATTCATGTTGAAAACTCTTCATGAGGTCACATGTTCAAAACTCTTCATGAGGTCCCTATTGACCATTTACAATAATCAATTTGGACTTAGCCCATGGCTAACCCAAGCTAGACCCAAGCCTAGCCCAACATGACCAAATTGACTAAAATTCAAAATTTCCTCAAATTGACCCTTCTAACCCAAGCTAGACCCAAGCCTAGCCCAACATGACCAAATTGATTAAAGTTAAAAATTCCTTCAATTTGACCTTTCAATTGAACTCAAAGCCACTTCCATCCTTCACCAAAGTTGTTAATTATGATCATCTACACCAAATGAAACAATAAATGGAGCCAATTGACATGGCTAACCTAGCCCAAACCCAAGTTTTGATCATTTGCACCCACTTGGACCCATACACTAAATGTGACCCAACCACCCTAAGGCCACCAAATTAACTCCACTACAACCATTAGTTGGACTTAGTGACCAGTCCAAACACCATGAAATCACCTAAATCAAGCCATGGACCAAAGGTCCCCCAAATTAAGGGATCTTATTTCCAAAAATGCACATGCTTAAGATATCTTTGCCAAATCCAAGCACATTTGCATTTAATTGTTGTGGTGGATTCCTCTGGGTTCCTTGAGCACCTAGCCACCTCCTCCTGGCCGGCTGGCCAGCCTAGTGTCCGGAAAAGCCCAAAATCAAGAGCCACTCCCATGGCACCTCACCCAAATCAAACCTAGAGGCCAGCTCATCCAAATCAAACTATGGAGCTCCTCTGCCCTCCACTTAAGCACCACAATGCACCCAAGCTTATTCCCTGAGAGCCACCACATGGCCATTTTTATAAAAACTCACCTCCCAAGTCCATGGGAGGTGTACTGAAATTTCCTTAGACAGGTCTTTCCAAACTTTACACAGAGCTTCCCTAAGATCCCGCAGTGCATTCCAAACATTTTTCCTCACCCATTCCCATTGCCAGAGCCTAATTTTGAGCTTGAAACCCTGCCAGAAACTAGGACAGAGCCTAATACACCTCCACACTCCACCAAACTTCAATTACTTGTACCCACAACTTCACAAAAGTGAAAGAAGCCAAAGCCCCATCAAATCCCCCTTCCACATAGCCTCTACCATAGCTCTAGACAAATACCCAAATCCGGTCGAGATCGAATTCATACCTAGGCCTTACACCAAGACCAAGGCCTCAATTCCTAGCCTCCTTGGACGCCAAAGAACGTGCCGACCACCTCTGATTGAAGCCTCCCTCTTTAGAGCAAAGGTATAAAACTCCTCCTCCTCCCGAGATTATTTTGATTCCCCATTTACTTAAGCTTGATTTAATGGCATCTTAACCGTATGGATGTGTTTGTCTCAGTTAGACGAGTCCATAGGATCAAACCCGAAGTGATTTGGTGGAGTCAAGGTCAAGATCTTAAGGTTTTAGTGTGGATGGGCACGGGATCATTCTATCGGGGACGATGACGGGGAGTCGTTTGATCGAGCGTGTATCAAATGGACGGGGGAGATCGAGCCAGACAGCGCTTTGAAACATAAACAACGTGTCGATTCAACAAGCTACGTGGATGGCGGCATCCAAATAGAGTGCGCCACGCATGCCTTCGGAGCTGCCTAGGATCTAGTCAGCACGCGCTGTTTAAATAGATAATCAGGGCTTTTTCCTATTTATTTAAATACCCTAAACACGCATGCCTTCGGAGCTGCCTAGGATCTAGTCAGCACGCGCTGTTTAAATAGATAAATAGGGTTTTTTGCTATTTATTTAAATACCATTAACTTAGAAAATACATAACTTTGTGTAGAAAAATCACAAAAATAAAATAAAAAAATCCTCTTACTCAGTGAACAGAGGAGAATAATGTGGAATAATTTTCAAGTCCATTTGGTGCATATTTTATTTTTAATTGATTAAATGCTATTTAGAATCATTTTGATTCTCCTTGCATATTCACATATCACCTTGGCTTGAAATTTTGACATGTTGTAGCCTATGTCAAGGAAAATGTCATCTTATTTTTCCAAAGTCAGAGGAGGTTCCTATATAGAGATCCATATTTTTCAAGTTATTTCACATCATCTCCTTAAAATAATCATGGAAATTAGCATATTGATTATAAAATCCCTTTTGGAAGGTCCATCATGACTAGAGAAACCTTTGGAAATAATTTCATGGGTCAAGTCATTTTTAATGTCCTTAAATTTTACAAACATTAAATCATTAAGATAGTTAATCTTGGAAAATTTAAACATTTAAATGACTTGATTTTTGCTATCCACTATGATTTATGATCCAGAGAACTCATCATAAAAGTTTCAAAATATTTTGAGTTCATTTAATAACTTAAATTGATTTTTAAAGATAAATACCACTCTTAACATTTAAATGATTTTTTAAAAATCAAAATATAACTAAAAAAATTATGAAACTTAGTTTTTTGAGTTCTCTGTGATTAGGGATATTTTATAAAAATAAAATAATATTTAAAATAAAAACTTAATTTTTGGCCTATTTTAAGTATTTAAATAATTAAAAATTCATAAAAATCACAAAAATAATAAAACTCAGGGAAATGTTCTAAATTACTTCCTAATTACTTAGGAACAATTAAAATATTTTTCCTGATTTTCTAAATAAAGATATTGAATTTTAAAGCTTAAAAATAACTTTTAAAAGGCTAAAAATAAGTTTTTCACTAAAATAATTTAAATAAATCAAAGAAAAATCTGAAAAATATAAAATTTTCTCCTCAGAGTTCTCTAACCTTAGGGAGATTTTTCAAAAAACATAAAACTTAATTTTATTTTTTTTATTAAATAGCCCAGAACTTAAAATAATTCTAATAAATCACCGAAAATTCAAAAAATTATGAAATTTGATCCAAAGGCTTCTCTAGTCTAGGTCTACCTCCAGTAAAAATTTCAACGGATTATAATTTAACTTGGTCAAGTTAAGAATTTTCTCTAAAAAATCCTTTTTTTGCATGAAAATAATTATATGAATTAAATTAAATTTTGAGAAATCACATTTTCTCCTCTGATGTCTCAAATAACCCATGAATGAGGTAGGATAAAAATTTGAAAGTCATTTGAATTAAATTTGACGAATTATGAGGTGTTAGAGCCTTGTGGGCAAATGTGTAACTTTGGAAATCTTGCCTTAATTAACATTTAGGCTTAACTCAAGGAGGGAAAATGGGTAACCTCTGATCTTAATCAATTTAATTGATGTTTGAAACACAAAAGGGTTAATTGGTAGAAACCAATCTCACTTTCTTAAAATTAATAAATTTCTAAATTATTAAAATTTGGAAGCTTATTAAAATTAAATGATCCTGGACTTGGGGGTATGACTTTGGAAGTCAATAACTAATCAATTTAATACCCCTATTTTGATTTTCAGATAAAATTCAAATCATGAATCATGATCACTTAAAGATTAACCCTTTTCAAAACTAATTAAGACACTCACTTAGGTCTTAAGGGCTTAGTGGTGACTTAGTCTAAATCAAAAATTGACTAAAAAGGATTAGAGAAATAAATATAATCATATCGAATATCCTTGAAACACCACTAAGCCCAATTAGGATTAAAATTTGGCTAAGTGCTCAAATTACACTAACTTGCCCCTTTAAGGGTTTTCACCCACATATTTCTTAAATTGAATGACAAATGATAATTACCCCTTTTCTTAGGGATAATTGAGATATCAATGTTCACTGAGTAATAAGGGCATTCACAGGATGAACTATTAAGCAACATAATAAGTTTAAATGGACTCGAAACTTTTCACGAGTTGGTGAGAGGGAGGCATGGACCTGCTTCCCCCTCCTAACTTGTTGGATACCTCAGATGCCTATTAAACTTATTATTATTTGCTCAATGGAATCATCCTTAATTAAACTTTTAAGGACTCACCAAAATATGACATAGGGTTAGGAAACCCACTAGAACTTACCTTTCCTACTCTTCATAAATTTCCTTAACATGCACTTTAAGTTTCAGGTGGTGGAACGAGAAGACTCGCCAGGTACACATTTACAGTTTTTTTCGGCGTTGTCCTTCTCGTACTTTCATACTGTACTTTTATACCTGAAAATTTGCATGCTAAACAAAGATGTCACCCGACATGAAAACTAAAACCATCAGGATAGCCACATAACCATAACCATAACCAAACCCAAAATTAAAAATCAACCAAGATAAAATTCACCGCCACAACATTCTAATAAACCAAAACCAAAGCTAAAACTAAAATCAACCAAGATAAAATTCACCCCCACAACATTCAAAATGTAAAACAACTCAAAATTTAATCACAAACATCACACAAAACTACAATTGCAACTAAATTAAGACGTCTCTATCCAAAATTTAATCACAAACATCATATAAAACCACAACTTTAACTTAATTAAGATGTCTCTATTTGATGATCGACTAAAACTAAAATCAACCAAGATAAAATTCACCCCCACAACATTCAAAATATAAAACAATTCACACAAACATCACACAAAACCACAACTTCAACTAAATTAAGACGTCTCTATCGGATGATCGGGAAACCCTAGGAGGATGTAACCTACGGTTGCTAACGAGGCTTCCCACGATTTGAATGAAATTATGAACTCATTAAGTTGGGTTTGATAAGTTCATTTGGACTAAGTGAATCCAATAAAAAATAGTGATATTGAACTCATTAAGTTGGGTTTAGTAAGTTCATTTGGACTAAGTGAATCCATTAGAAAATAGTGATGCCTCTCATTAAGTTGAGTTTAGTAAGTTCATTTGGACTAAGTGAATCTAATATAAAATAGTGGTGCCGGAACGTGTTGGGTTTAGTAAGTTCATTTGGACTAAGTGAATCCAATAGAAAATAGTGATGCCGGAACGAGAGTTGGGTTTAGTAAGTTCATTTGGACTAAGTGAATCCAATAGAAAATAGTGATGTCGGAACGAGTTAGTAAGTTCATTTGGACTAAGTGAATCCAATAGAAAATAGTGGTGCCGGAACGAGGGACCTGTAAGTTCATTTGAACTAAGTGAATCCAATAGAAAATAGTGATGCCGGAACGAGGGAACCGCAAACCATTTGGACTAAGTGAATCCAATAGAAAATAGTGATGCCGGAACGAGGGAACCGTAGGACCCAAACCGGTGTCACTCTAATCAACTTTAATATGCCCTCATAAAATTTAAAGAACTTCAACCATATGGGCCACCTGATTTGATATTATAACTTGACTCGCTAGATAACTTAAACTCATCGCAGTAGGAGCTTCGAGCTAGCTTGGTGGGCAGCACGGGCTAAACCAATCTTCCTTCTTTAGACTTAAACAACAAAGCCATAGGACTTCGAGGTTGCTTGCTTATGCAACGTAAATCCTCACCTTATCTTTAGGCCTTTGTATAGTCCTGCTACATAATATAAGTCCTAACTCGTCTTAGGATTCCGAGGTTGTCATTTGTCACGACCTAAATCCTCACATCTTCCAGGCTATTTGTGTGATCATTTCACATGAATGTAAGCCCTAACTAATAAAATTGGTAGGATGAAAAACCTAAATATTTCTCCTCAAAACTGAAGCCAAACATTAGGATAGCTTGGGAAGTCATCGAGGTTCGCCTCTGGATCCATGACATCCCCTAGTTTTTCTTTCTTTGGATTCTATAATAAAATGTTCCAAACTTTAACCAAACCCCTTTGCACACCTGTACGTCCGATTTCGTTGAAGAGTCCTATTCTTTGAAATTCCTTGAAGATAATATTTCTTGATTTTTATCGAGAGTTTCCTTAAGTGGCTTTGGTCATTTAAGATGTAATTAACTATAGGGCTTGCCCTTATAGGAAGCATGTCTGAACATATAAACCCTATTTAATCCTTTATATTAAATAGGGGAACTTGTCGGCAAATACAAAGATTTCAGAACGGACGTCATACTTTCCTTAGTTTATTTGATCGAGCCTCATCCTCAAGTCTTGTGTTTATGCTTTATTTAATCTTTCATATTAAATAGGGGAACTTGTCGGCAAATACAAAGGTTTCGCAGACCAACTTAATTATTTATATTAAATAGGGGAACTTGTCGGCAAATACAAAGGTTTTGCAGACCAAACTGACGTCATACTTTCCTTAGTTTATTTGATCGAGCCTCATCCTCAATTCTTGTGTTTATCCTTCACCTATTTAATCCTTTATATTAAATAGGAGAACTTGTCAGCAAATACAAAGGTTTCGCAGACCTAACGGACCCTTTCCTTAGTTTATTTGATCGAGCCTCATCCTCAAGTCTTGTGTTTATCCTTTGGGATAGAAATAGAATTTGAGGTACAGCGCTCTTTTATTTTAAACTATGAAAACTATGGGGTCAGTTTTATATAATACTTCAACGTCCTTCCGAAGCGGGAGACGGGATTTCGATTCCGATGACCGACATCTTCTTACGGGCAACCCCACAAACCATCCCCGAAATAACACCGACATCTTCTGGCGACTCCGCTGGGGACAAGCTTTTCTCTCCATACAACTTAAAAAAAAATTATCTCCACACATCGGTAATGTGAACATGTCCCTCTTGGACCAAATTACCCTTCCTCCGTTAGCATACTTTACCCATTTATGTCTTGGGAAAGTACAGCTAACTCCTTGGACTTCAGGACTAACTGTTCAACCATCTTTGAACAGACGCTTTCAGAAGGCCATTAAGGACTCCTTAAATTTTTATGTGTGGTCGGACCCCCAATAGGTGTGTTGGTGGATTAACTCTACCTGGGCATTTTTCTGCCACTAATTAGGTCTCGCGCTGGGTCATAAACTTTCTCACAACTCCTTTTCACATTTGTTTTGTTGCTTCACAAATTTAAACCAAATCGTGTTGTGCTGCGTGTACTTCAAAATATTAATCTATTTTACACCCTTTTAAATAAAGATGTTAAAACTATCCATAAATTAAGACCCGCCCGGTCTAAAGATTAACCTCTACTTCTAGTGCTTGCACTAAAGATTACGAGGTTTTTGGCCATATAGCTAACCCTAAAACTTTCTATTTTAAAGCCCGCTGCGATGGCTTACCCAACGCTGTCCTTTTCTTGAAAACCTGCCGACGGACCGCAACGCCCGTAGCGTCGCTCCCACCATCAAGTTCGGAGCCAGATTTGAAGACCTCGAGGTTATCCTTGGGAAAGCCCCGTTCATGATAATGAAGATCGCTGCCCCGGAAGTTCAAGAGCCGTCTGCAGCATTCAGTCTGAACTGCCTTCAAGACTTCCCTGCTGGCAAGAAGGCTAAAGCTGCTACCGTCACAACACCCGCCAAACCTACTATCCCCGCTGCTGCTAAGGGGAAGGAAGTGATGATTGTCGAAGATTCGGCTGAAGGATTAACTATTCCGCCACAAGTGTTTGAAATTGGGCCGAGCTCAAGGATTGTACCACTGACCCGAACTCAAAGGAGGAACTGCAATAGGAGAATTCGAAGAGCCATCAAAGTCCAGACTCCTAAAAACACACCTGATAAGGAGGAGCCTGATCAAGTGGAAGAGGTATTACCATAGTCTACCCACTCCTGCGAGGAAGTAGATTCCATCCTCTGACAGATACTGATGGATATGAGAGTATCCGGAAGATTGCTGCTGCATTCCCATCACCTCATAGACATGGTGAGGAGGGAAATAGTTCAGGCCCATCACCCGAGTTAGTGCAGTCTTCAGAAGGCTTGCTATTAAAGAAGGATGTTCTGTTACTGAATTACTTAAACGAGTGGGACATACAATTTCCTCTCATATGAAGAATGAAATTTTGAAGGATATTAAGTTCGTTAGAAAATCTCGTAGGTTGACGATAGAGTCACATGCCTGGGTTCCCGTCTGGCTACGTTTAGGAAATTGAGTCGATACTGCTATGGTCACCACCGATCATACCACCACCAGGACCTCAGGTTGCTGGCTGATTAAGTCAAGACTGGGTTCGAGAGGTTTACCCGTTATTCCTGTAGTCATGGAAAGAAAGACAAGACGATTACCTGACACTATAGCCGGTCTACACGATGGGGAGCATACCTTCCCTCGACATACCGATGTCTCTACTAAGACATCCCGTCCTGAGGCATCATTGTCAAAGAAAAAGAAGGTATGGGTACCCAAGGTCGCTGAACCGATACAGTTCAGTGAGCCTACGGATAAGAAGTAAAACCAGTGCCTAAAATATCTGACATCGTCGCGACAATAGCCAGCGAGATGGAGGAATAAGTTGAGGATTTCCTTCAGGGTCCTCCGGATCTTAAAGCAATCAAGGAATCGATAATTGAAGAAAAATTTAAGAAACTCAGAATGGAGATTTCTGAGTTAGCTCGAGAACACGGAGTTTCCGTCGATAGTGACAATGAGGATTCTTTCTGAGTTAGCTCGAGAGCATGGAGTTTCCGTCAATAGTGACAATGAAGATTTTGATTATAGTGATTACTTGGAGGAAGATTTCATGGATGTCCATGTGATTGAAACCAGAGCTACCACATCTGTGCACGAGGCTCAACCTCACACTGAAGAGAATGTTGTAGATGAGTTGCGTAGGGTTATCCTCCCTAGGGATGAACAAGTTGTTCTACTGGAGAAAAGAATAGAAGAAATGACTGCAGCTATGACCGTCATGGCCACCATTCAGGGGCAATCACAAGCACCACGATTGGCTTCTCCAGAGATTAATCAGCCAGAAATCATACACATCGCAGATGAAAGAAAGGAGGCTACTTTGACAGACAAAGAAGAACAACCGAAGAAGGATTCTCCATCAAGTGCCATGCCAGAAAAAGAGTTCAAGGAAATGGTTGAACAAGTACGGGATGCTTTAGCCCAGTCCAAGGGCGGTGCATCAATTTTAAATGGTAGGCCTTATCCAGAGGAGTTTGATGTCGTGCCTTTCCCTAAGGGTTTTGTAACCCCTAACTTTAAGATATTCGATGGGACAGGAAATCCCAGACAACACATAGCACATTTCTGAGCCAATTATGGAAACACAAGGAATAACAAAGCTTTACTCTGTCAACAGTTCGTTAGCAGCATGCCAGGGATTGCTTTCGACTAGTACTCTGACTTGCCCAACGGGACAGTTAAAACATTTTTTGAGTTGGAACAATTATTTGTGATAAGATCTATTGGGGCACAGCACCATGTGGCTATTGGAGAACTCATGACGGAGAAGCAGAAGCCTAGTGAAACCTTGACAGACTATATTTTCAGGTGGAGAAACCTTAGCATGAAATGTGAACCTTAGCTACAGGAACATCAAGCTATTGAGATTCTACTCAAAAGCATTCATGGGCTAGTAGCTGTCATGCTTAAGGGACTCACCATCAAATCCTTCAAGAAGCTACTCAGTAAAGCCAGCAGTCTGCAAGAAGAAATGAAACACATGGAGCCGCATGAAAAGGCTAAAGAGACCAGAGTGTTTGAAAAGAAATCAGGGGTAGTCGCAACTGTCGACAAATGAAAGCAGCCGATAAAGATATATGCAGAAGATCATCATCAGTCTTCTTCACAGTACCCTCAGAAATAGAGCAGTCAGTCCAACCAAGGGCCGTCTCAGGAGGGATCACCTCGAACAGCGGGTAAAAGAATATCCCTGTTAGAGCGACAGAAAGTTGTTTACTCCTTCAGAGATGAAGCTGTACCTAAAATATTCAAAAGCTTGATGAAGAAACCAGAATTCAAACTGCCTGATCCAAAGAAACCCGAAGAGGTCGATAAGAAGAATGAACCAAATTATTGCCCGTACCACTGGTCACTTGGGCACATTATAGACAAGTGTTTTGTCTTTAAATACTGGCTCGAGAAGAACCTCAAGGAAGAGAATATAACAATACCAAAGGAGTATTTGAGACAACCTGAAAAAGGTTCCATAAACATGGTTTCAACTGAGTTAATCTCCCCAATTGATCCATAAGTTGGAACGAGGATGGAGTACAACTTGGGATGAACTCAAGAGGGTCCTTAATCAAATACAGGATTCATCAAAACAAGCTTCTACAAATACCAACAACTTGGGATGAACTCAAGAAGGTCCTCAATTGAATGCAGGATTCATCAAAACAAGCTTCTACAAATACCAAAGAAGGATGGAATGAGGTATGGAGCCGATCATCCAAGAAGATACTGAACAAGCTATAGTCTACATCAAAATAAGCCTCCATTAAGAGTCTACAGCATACCGAGCTGATGAAGATTTCACCAGAAAATCCGTCATCGTCCAGGACAAAGAACAAGAAAAAGAAGAGCATCATTGTCAAGATCAATTACACGGGGGTAGGACTGGGGTTGCCTCTACTTAATTGGTTGTCTTGGATTTGGGGAAGAAAGTCCTCTAGCCCTTGACTTTGTATGATTATCTTTTTGTCCCTCCGGGGTCTTATGAATATAATGGTTGTGATTTAGGCGACTTTGTATGATTATCTTTTTGTCCCTCCGGGGTCTTATGAATATAATGGTTGTGATTTCAATTATGTTTTGACTATTTTTGGTAATAACGTGACTGATTATAACCAAGCTAGTTGTGATATTGATCCTCAAAATGATCCTCAAATCATACTTAAGTCCGATGAAATTGTTGTCAAGTCTAAAGAAGACATCAACGATATCGCTTACGACAGCACTGATAATGAGGAGACAACTCTCATGCGTCATGGTGCATCGCTCTCCATCAACTTAGATCTCACCAATGAAGAGGAAAAGATACTAGAAGATTCAATAATGATATCTCAAGAAGAAAAAGTCGTAGAAGTCAACTTAAGAAGCGGGAAAGTGTTACCACCAAGAACAGCTCCAGCAGACAAAGAAAAATAGATAATGACTCGATAAAAGATACCCCCACCTCCACCAATGGAAGAACCACATAATCAAGATAAAATCGGAGGATCATATAAAGTAGATTACAATGTGCTAGCTCATCTTAGAAAGTTTCCTGCTCAATTAAGCATCTACGATGCTCTGATCCTGTCAAAGGAGATGAGAGAATCTCTGGTTACAGCTTTGCTAGATCCAAAAAATTGCTTAAATCAATTGGCTAGCACATCCTCAGATGAAGTTTGATCATTGAGAGAAAAGTCAGGGGTAACCTTTACAGACGAAGACTTGCTGCTCGGTACCGCCGACTACAACCGTCCGCTCTACATCTCCGTCAACATTGGCAGATTTGTGTTATCCAAAGTTTTAGTGGATCCTAAAGCATCACTTAACTTGATGAGTCTACGAACATTAGGATATTTGTACTTCGACGTTCAGGAGCTCATCCCCGATAAGATGATGCTAAGAGGATTCAACCAAAAGGGAGAAAGAGCCCTTGGATCAATTTCATTACTTATAAAGGTTGGAGAACTTATAACAACCGTTAAATTTCATATCATCGACGTCGAGACCTCTTTTAACGCTCTATTGGGTTGACCGTGGATTCATGAGCATAACATGGTTCCATCATCCCTACATCAGTGCATTAAATATACGAAAAATGGTCAAGAAAATTGCATCAAGGGAGACCTGCAACCATTTTCAGTGCATGAAGTTGGTATCCACGAAGACGCTGCCTACTACACGCCTCCAAGGAAGACTGTCTTCTCGCGCGAAATTTTTACACACAAAGATAAGGATTCAGAAGGATCACAAAAAGAAGGCCAGACTACTCCGCTTCAACAACCTTCTACCACTCCCTTACAACAAGTTGGAGGAGGTTCTTCAAGTTCACGCACCCGAGGTCGAGGCCGGGGAATCGGACGAGGAAAGATCAATTTAATTGTTGAACGAACTAGGCCAACTATCATCATTGGTGATGAAGACAGTTCTGAAGATGAGATAATGATGACAAAACAGAAGAAACCTCAGTATGAGATATCTCTAGAAGATAGAGAGAGGAATGAATATGAAACAATGTACGATCGGATAAACCACTATGTGGATACTATGACCCTCACTCCGATTCTCCCTCAAAAGGTCAAGATTTTAAAGGTCAAGGAAGTCCGTTTTGTTTGTTCGAAGTCGATCAAATTTTACCACGTTTCTACCTCTACTGAGCTTGAAAAAAATGTAAACTGGGATGGTGATTCTAATGAATTAATGGAATTGCCTTTTGGTTAGTTCTCGCCTTGTGTTCAAAAGTTAATTCAACAGGTCTAATGAATTAATGGAATTGCCTTTTGGTTACTTCTCGCATTGTGTTCAAAAGTTAATTCAACCTGGACAATGAATTAATGGAATTACCTTTTGGTTACTTCTTGCCTTGTGTTCAAAAGTTAATTCAACAAGGATGAATTAATGGAATTGCCTTTTGGTTACTTCTCGCCTTGTGTTTAAAAGTTAATTCAACAGCGTGAATTAATGGAATTGCCTTTTGGTTACTTCTCGCCTTGTGTTCAAAAGTTAATTCAACAGGTTTAATGGAATTGCCTTTTGGTTACTTCTCGCCTTGTGTTCAAAAGTTAATTCAACAGGGACATTTACTAAAACAAATGCCAACAGATAAATTTCAACTTTTTGAAAAATTGTGGGATACTAAAAGAAGAACTCCAAAATCAAAAGAAGGTCACGAATTTGGTACAGTTGGACCAGTCGATGATTCTGGATTTTTCATGGTTGTTACTAATGAGTCAGAAGAGGATTGCCTCGATATAGAGGATGACTCTACTGATCAACCAATAGAAGATGCTCTGCTAGAATTTGAGGAAGAAATTATATCCACTATCGATGAATTGATAGAGATTAACCTCGGGACTGAAGAACGACCCCGACCTACATTTATAAGTTCTCTACTTGATGATGAAGAATCTGCAGAACTGGTCAAACTTTTAGCAGAATTCAAAGATTACTTCGCATGGAGCTACGATGAAACGTCAGGACTGTCAGCAAAGGTTGCAGTCCATAAACTTGGGGTGGACAAGAATGTAACCTCAGTAAAACAAGCTCCCAGGAGAATGCGCCTCAAAATAGAACAACAAGTCTTCGCCGAGGTGAAGAAATTGATAGACGGCTTTGTTAAAGAAGAGCAATACCCCACGTGGTTAGCCAATATTGTACCTGTTAAAAAGAAAAAATGGTCAGATCCGCATTTGTGTCGACTTCAGAGAATTGAACAAGGCATGTCCAAAAGACGAGTTCACACTACCTATACCGGAAATGATGGTGGACATCACTTCAACACATGAAATTTTCTCATTCATGGATGGATCGTCGGGGCATAACCAAATCAAGATGGCTCTCAAGGATGCAACGCTTACAGCTTTCAGAACACCGATTGGAATCTTCTGCTACACAGTGATGCCGTTTGGCCTAAAGAACGCCAGAGCGACATATCAGCGTGCAATGACGAACATTTTTGACGACCTCATACACAATCAAGTATAATGCTACGTGGATGATCTAATCATCAAAAGTAAACGAAAAATAGATCACTTGTATAATTTGAGGATTGTGTTTGAACAGTTACGACGATATGACCTTAAAATGAATCCCTTAAAGTGCGCCTTCGGCGCACCTCCGGGAAATTTCTAGGATTCGTTGTCCGTCATCGGGGAATCGAGCTCGACCCGGATAAGATTAAAGCTATCTTAGAAATGCCTGCCCCTAAAACCTTAAAGCAGCTACGTTCCTTCCAGGGAAAGTTGGCATATCTGAGACACTTTATTTCTAATCTCTCAAGTAGGTGTCAGCCTTTCTCGCCATTAATTAAAAAGGATGCCAAATTTATTTGGGAAGAAAAATACTAGCGGGCCTTTGAGGACGTTTAACAATATTTAATGACACCTCCTATCTTGGCCTTTGAGGACGTTAAACAATATTTAATGACACCTCCTGTTTTGGCAGCCCCTATCCCAGGAAAATCTTGATACTTTATACCGCGGCTTTGGATGACTCTCTTGGAGCCCTCTTAGCCCAAGTCAATGAAGAGGGAAAAGAAAATGCTCTCTACTATTTGAGTCGTCGTCTAATACCGGGGGAGGTAAAGTATCCACCTATTGAGAAGCATTGTCTGGCATTAGTTTTCGCTGCTCAAAAGCTTAGACATTACATGCTTTCTCATAAGATCACCATAATTTTGAAAGTTAATCCATTGCAATATTTGATGACCCGACCAACACTCTCCGGACGTTTAGCGAGATGGTCAATGATTTTATTGCAATTTGATATAACTTTTGTACCCCTCGATGCTATCAAGGGACAGATTTTAGCAGATTTTCTCGCTGTACACCCACTACCAGCTGGGTCCACTCTCAACGACGAGTTACCAGACAAATAGATACTACAAATGAAATTTTCCAGCGCGCAGCACTGGGAAATGTACTTCGATGGTGCCTCATCAGCTAGGAAAGACAGGGGATCCGACACAGTTATACCAGTCAAGGCAGGGATCAGTTTGACCTTTAACACACCAGATAAGGGTATATTGAGGTTTTTGTACAACCTAACGGAGCCATGTACCAACAATGAAGTAGAATACGAAGCCTTAATCACCGGATTGGAGTTGGCAATTTTAATGGATATAACGAACATTTCCATTTATGGTGACTCTCAACTTGTCATACAGCAACTCACCGGACAATACAGAATTCTGAAACTAAGGTTAATAGAATACCATCTGTACGTGATGAAGCTCCTGGAGCAGGTTCCTGAGGTGTCTTTCTATCGGATTCCTTGGGGAGATAATGCTCATGCCGACGCTTTAGCAAAACTCGCTACGGAAATGGCATGTCCCCCGGAGGATTCCATCGAAGTCACGGTGCGAGGAAGATGAGTCTTGTCTCGAAATGACTTTGAAACTCTACACAAGCTTGGAAAAGAAGAAACGATAAATACAGTTGCAGACATCAACAAAGATTGGCGCAATCCATTAATAGAATATTTGCATACTGGAAAGCTGCCAGAAGACAAGTCTGAGGCACACCACATCACAAGAAGGGCCATGTCTTACTTCCTGGTGGGAAATGTTCTCTACAGAAGATCGTTCGACCAAATGTGGCTACGGTGTTTGAGCAAAGCCGAGACCCAAAATATTGTCGAAGAAGTACATGCCGGATTATGTGGCGCTCACCAGTCGGGACCAAAAATGAAAATGAAGATTAAAAGACTCAGAAATTATTCGCCAGCAATGATGTTCGATTGCATGGATATCGCCAGAAGATGTCACCAATGCTAGGTGCATGGGGTGGTCTTACACCAGCCTCCGAATGTGCTACACCCAACTAATGCCTCGTGGCCATTCGAGTGTTGGGGCACATACATAATAGGTCCAATAGACCCTCCATCTTCTAAAGGGCACAGATTCATACTTGCCGCTATGGATTACTTCTCCAAATGGGCAGAGGGAGTACCATTACGTGAGGTTACGGCACAGCACGTCCTTCAATTTTTTAAAAGCCAAATCGTCTACCATTTCGGAGTACCGCAAAGAATAATCTCTGACAATGGGACAGCTTTTAAAAGTATGAAAGATCAACAATTTTGTTCAGAAGACATGGGATAGATTAGAGATACTCTACAATTTACTATCCCAGAGCAAATGGTCTGACTGAACCGTTTTGGAGTACCGCGAAGAATAATCTCTAACATTGAGACAACTTTTAAAAGTACAAAGATCAACAATTTCATCAACATGGGATAGATTAGAGATACTCTACAATTTACTATCCTAGAGCAAATGGTCTGGCTGAAGCTTTCAACAAGACACTATACAGATTTTGAAGAAAACACTAGATGAAAATAAAAGAGATTGGCATAACAAACTGTTAGAAGCCTTGTGGGCCTACCGGACGACTTTCAGGACTCCCACTCACTGTACACCTTATATGCTCGTGTACGAGACCCAGGCCGTGTTACCGCTAGAAATTCAGACACCATATCTCTGAGTCGTCCTTGCCAACCAACTTACTACAGAAGAAAGCACAAAACTCAGGCTTAAAGAACTGGAGAGTCTCAAGGGAAAATAATTTGAAGCACAACAACATTTGGAGCTCTACCAGGCAAAGATGGGACAAGCCCATGACAAACTGGTCCGCCCAAGGACATTCAAAATTAGTGACCTCGTACTCATGCTCAAAAGACCTATTCTTGCTCGCCGCAAAATAGTGGCAAATTTGAGCCAACTTGGGAGGGACCATTTGTCATTGAGAAGGCTTATACAGGAGGAGCCTACCAGTTAGTGGACTTCTGGGGTGAAAGACCCATGTTACCGATAAATGGAAGATACCTGAAAACCTATTACGCGACTTGATGCTGCTTAATGCCACTTATCTCTGCTTGCTTCTGCTTGCTTTGAAACTTTGAAACTTTGATTATTTTAGGGTTATCTATGTGGCCATATGTCTATGACCGGGTCCAAATTTTGTAATTAATCTCATATATAATGAAAATTTTCAGAAAATTTTTTGAACTTTACACGTTCTCTTTTCTACTTTTGGATTTAAAAATTCCATTAAATTAAAACAAAACTCACACATAAAATGAGTAATCCTTTTCACCAAAATAAATTAAAATTTACTTAAATGGATACTCTATTTTGTTCTTGTTCATGCCAAGCTTCGGCCCACTGACGTTTCTTTCTGTCGTCTGTTGAAAAATGTCAGGTAAGATGCTGATCTTTGCCTTCTAGGACGGCTGGAATCTTGTACTGAATGAAGAGATGGCGCCACAAGGAGGTGTCATAGATTTTGACATGGAATTCAACCAAATTGATATGGACTACGACGACCCTCTAATGGGCGTAGTCAGCAATGAAGAAAAGAAGGGACTACCCTCACTGTTGAGGGTGACCACTCAAGACGATGTGTCAGGTAAGGGTAAAAACGTGATAGCAGAACAAGATCCGATCGAGGAGCCCAGCCGACTGCCCTCCATGAAAGCTACTCCAGCAAGGGGCTTAATAGCTGCCCACAGTGAACAACTACCAAATACTCCACTCCGCATATTGCAATGAAGAAATGCAAGCCGAAAGAAACAGAGAGCCTTTCTACGACAGGAGCGCAAGTGCCAAAGAAACGTAAGCGGTTTTCTTACCCCCATTCCTAAGGGACATATCTACTAGCCAGAGCTGAGGGAAACTTCTACCAGCCTGCCTACTATAGATGAAGAATCAGGATTTCTGACAGGATCAGACGTACACCATGTACCAGAAATCTTGTTTAGAGGTTGCCTAACATGCAACATCGAGATACAAGCCAAGACACCAGTCGCGGGCGCATTTGTAGAATGCCCGGACTGCAACGTTTTACATCTAAAGTGTCTCAGTACCTTAGAAGAATACACGTCAAGCACCAACGAGTCTCAGACTCTAGATTTTGTGGCAAATGAACTGTATGTCCCACTAGGGACCAACCAGCGCGCACCATGGAGCCCAGGGTCATACATCCCGCTTGAGGCTGAATCTCATATTCCAGATCGGCCAACACCGGTTTGGATTCCCGCCAAGGCTTGGAGGAAGGAACATCTTAGATAGTTGCCAATTCCCGGTATGGTGGAATATTACAAAATAAGCAAAGTAAACAAAAGGGAATTTGAATTCTACGAAGAGGTTCAGGGAAAGTTTATCAACATATTGGAAGGTCTGGAGCTATATACCAGGGTTTTCTCTAAAACTGATGAAAGAAGCATCCTGGACTGCATCTTTGATTTGAGAAATAGATGCGAGGAAAAGGAAGAATCACCATCAAGTATGGATGTTGCTGCAATTTTACAAACGACTGACAGGGGAATCCGCCTGTATCCTCAGATACGACCAGGTGGATCCGTTACCCCCGATGATAAAGTGGATGATAAAGAGAATGGTCAAGTAAAATATCTTACCTGCCACTTGCATTCCTAACAGTTACATCATCAATATTTACGAAGAAGGTGACTGCATTCCTCTGCACATTGACCATCATGACTTTGTGAGGCCTTTCTGCACGGGCTCATTCATGACTAAGTGAAATATTTTGTTTGGAAAAGAATTTGATATAATCGGTCCTAGTGATTTCAGAGGAGCTGTGGAGATTCCTCTTCCAGTTGGTTCAGTACTTGTTCCCAAGGGCAACGATGCAGACGTGGCCAAACACTGCATACCAAGAGTACGACACCGTAGGGTGTCCGTGACCTTCCGCAGGATGGATGACAGTAAGATACCATATGGATTCCAGCAAGACCCGGAGTTGGAGGAACTGTTTCGTTATGAGGTATAAGAAGGTTGTACCTCTAAATACATGCGAAGGGAACTCTTATCTTGGAGCATGACTCACAAGGTCTGCTTGATCAAGAGCTCGATATACCAAGCACAGAGGACTCACTTGCTTTCTTTTAACAAGAATGACATGTATCTGATGTAATCAGTCCAAGATGTACTCACTTTGAGGCATTAGCCTATATATGATCTGTAGTATCTTTATTGAAGCAGATTAATGGAACTTTCTCTCAAGTTGTGCCTTTTTGTCAATTGCCTTTTTGTGCGATGGATGAAAGCCGCGAGCCATACATTGGTTCAGAGTTCCAATGAACAAAGAACGAAACGAAAAATTTTCCACAATAAATAAAACACAAATAAAAGATAATTGTAATAAATAAATAACAAAACAAATTTCTTTTGAAAATTAACCAATTAAAATTAAAACTTTAAAAACAAATTTTGAAAAATTAAATTGTCATGAAAACAATAAGAAAATAAAACAAACCTGTTGATTGGATACTTCCGTTTTTGGGATTTTCTACTCTTTGTGTGCGCAGCACAACCATGGTTATTTACACCAACTCTCTACACATCCCCGCGGAATTTCACATTCTGCACAAAATCTCACAAAGTTTTACAATTTTTTTTTTCCTCAACAATGTCAATCTTCATAAATTCCACTAGTTTCACATGAATTTGAAACGCAAAATTCTAGAGGTTGAGGATTCACATCCGATTCTGCGCTGCTTTAGGAGCCCATCCTATTGCAATCTTTCAAAGAAAATTCTAGAGGTTGAGGATTTCAGATCCGATTCTGCGCTGCTTTAGGAGCTCATCCTATTGCAATCTTTCAAATCAAATTCTAGAGGTTGAGGATTCACATCCGATTCAACATTGCTTTAGGAGCTCATCCTATTGCAATCTTTCAAATCAAATTCTAGGGGTTGAGGATTCACATCCGATTCCACGTTGCTTTAGGAGCCCATCCTATTGCAATCTTTCAAATCAAATGCTAGAGGTTGAGGATTCACATTCGATTCCGCATTACTTTAGGAGCTCATCCTATTGTAATCTGTCAAATCAAATTCTAGAGGTTGAGGATTCACATCCAACTCCGCGTTTCTTTAGGAGCCCATCTTATTGCAATCTTTCAAATCAAATTCTAGAGGTTGAGGATTCACATCCGATCCCGCATTGCTTTAGGAGCTCATCCTATTGCAATCTTTCAAATCAAATTCAACAATATTCTTGAGGTTGAAGAAATAAGCCCTTCGATTAATTCAAGACATCCTATTCTCACTTTTGAATCAGTCCTACATTGTTGATTCATTACATTCGAGGTCCATCCTTACATTCCGACACCCTCTTTTGAGAATTGACCCACATTTCAATTCTCACTTTTGAATCAGTCTTACATTGCTGATTCATTACATTTGAGGTCGGTCCTTACATTCTGACACCCTGTTTTAAGAATTGACCCACATTTCAATTGTCACTTTTGAATCAGTCCTACATTTCTGATTCTTTACGTTTGAGGTTGGACCTTACATTCCGACATTCTCTTTTAAGAATTGACCCACATTTCAATTCTCACTTTTGAATCAGTCCTACATTGCTGATTCATTACATTCGAGGTTGGACCTTACATTCTGACACCCTCTTTTGAGAATTGACCCACATTTCAATTCTCACTTTTGAATCAGTCCAAAATTTTTGATTCTTTACATTTGAGGTCGGACTTTACATTTGGACAATTCCTTTTGAGAATTGACCTACATTTGAATTCTCATTTCCAGATCAGTCTTACGTTTTTTATTCTTTACATTTGAGGTCAGACCTTACATTCCGACACTTTCTTTTGAGAATTGACCTACATTTCAATTCTCATTTCTGAATCAGTCCTACATTTCTGATTCTTTACATTTGAGGCCGGTCCTTACATTCCGACACGTTCTTTTGAGAATTGACTTACATTTCAATTCTCATTTCTGACTCAGTCCTACATTTCTGATTCATTACATTCGAGGTCGGTCCTTACATTCTGAAAACTTCTTTGGAGAATTGACCTACATTTCAATTCTCATTTCCGAATCAATCCTACATTTTTGATTCATTATATTTAGGGTAGGCCCTTACACTCTGACTCTCTCTTTGTCCATCTTTTTGAGTTGATATTTTGAATCAGTCGATATTTGAATCAATCCTTTGGAAATCTTTGAAATTTTATAACACAAAATTCACTCTCCAATCCCCAGCGAGAGTCTCTACTCCTTGATCTCAATCAGGCGATCACCTGCTAATTCCCTACTAGAAATAAATCACACACACAACTCTACACGTACTTCTGGGTCTGCTGACCTAGGAGTTTGTATTGGTTTTTGTTGATCTTGTCGGTCAACGTCAATACGCGCGGTGTGCTTGCCCAGCACACCACACCTATTAGGGGTCCATTTGTTGACCTCATTTTTGGTTGAGGTTTAGTTCTTCCACTTTAGTAGCCCAAGGTCTAGCCATAGGACTTTTCCTATTGACTATTCCTAGAAAATTAGACATGGAACCCTCACCATTAGAAATTCCACCCTTTTCTCCACTCAACTTGAAGTTCCACATGTTGCTCCAACCTCTAAATACTTAGTAGGTGGGGTCACTGTGGGGGAAACTCAAGATGAGTCACCCTTAGTATTGCTAGACCTTAAGGTTGTCCTTGGGTGTTGGACTACGGCTAAGGCACTCGCTACACTTTTGTGTACCCACAACCACTCACAACCCTAAACTCAAATTTCTAGCCTGGATCCCTTGATCTTTTGGGATACTCATGTAGATGGTCCGCTAAACCTACTAGCCCTAGAGCTATGGTTTGGCTAAGACCACTATGTAGAGAACCCAAAATGGGGTTTCCTTATGTCCATGGCTTATTGGTGATGATTGGTACCTCAACTCTACCAAAATACCCATCTTGGCCTTTGACCCCTAAAACACCCCCTAATTACCAAAATGCCCCTCTTGGACCCAATATTCCAAAAATTTCAAAAATTCCTAGAAAATCACAATAAATCCCAAATATTTCCAATTTCATTTCTCTCAACTACCACATGACCAAATTTCACCAATTTAACCATCTTTAACCAAAACCCCCAAATTGCCCTTTAAAGTCCCAAATTTCCCAAGTCCAACTCAAATGTCAACCAAGTTGATCTCAATTGACCCCAATTCCAATCCAAAACTTAAATTCACTTTTGATATGCCAAACTAAACCAAATCCAAGCTCAATTGGTCCATGATTTGAGCCCATTTTTGATTTGGGTCGAAACCCCAATTTTGACCATATGACCTAATCTCACCAAATTGAACCAATAGCCTAGTAAATTGGCCTCAATTAATGTTGAAAAATCTTGATAACATTCTTATACATCAAAATAAACTATCAATTGACCTTGGTGAAGCCTAAAATTCATTTGATTTTGGCCTAAATAAAAAATTCCTAAATTTAGCCCCAAATTGGCTAAGTCCCCAAATTTCACCCAATTGATTGCCTTAACCTCCAAATTGGCATCCAATTCATGTTGAAAAATCTTCATGAGGTGCCTATTGAAAATTTATAACAATCAATTTGGACTTAGCCCAAGGCTAACCGAAGCTAGACCCAAGCCTAGCCCAACATGACCAAATTGATTAAAGTTCAAAATTCCTTCAATTTGACCTTTCAATTGAACTCAAAGCCACTTCCATCCTTCGCCAATGTTGTTACTTATGATCATCTACACCAAATGAAACTATAAATTGAGTCAATTGACATGGTTAACCTAGCCAAAACCCAAGTTTTGATCATTTGCACCCACTTGGACCCGTACACTAAATGTGACCCACCCTAAGGCCACCAAATTAACTCCACTACAACCATTAGTTGGACTTAGTGACCAGTCCAAAAACCATGAAATCACCTAAATCAATCCATGGACCAAAGGTCCCCCAAATTAAGTGATCTTATTTCCAAAAATGAACATGCTTAAGATATCTTTGAAAATCCAAGCNTCTGCCCTCCACCTAAGCACCACAATGCACCCAAGCTTATGCCCTGAGAGCCACCCCTTGGCAATTTTTATAAAAACTCACCTCCCACGGCCTTGGGAGGTGTGCTAAAATTTCCTTAGAGAGGTCCCTTCTATAAAAACTCACCTCCCACAGCCATGGGAGGTGTGCTGAAATTTTCTCAGAGAGGCCTCTCCAAACTTCACAAAGAGCTTCCCTAAGATCCCCTCAGTGCATTCCAACCATTTTTCCTCACCCATTCCCATTGTCGGAGCCTAATTTTGAGCTCGAAACCTGCCGGAAACCAGGACAGAGCCCAATACACCTCCACACTCCACAAAACTTCAATTACTTGTGCCCACACCTTCACAAGAGTGAAAGAAGCCAAAGCCCCATCAAATCCCCCTTCCACAGAGCCTCTACCATAGCTCTAGACCAACACCCAAATCCGGCCTTGATCGAATTAATACCTAGGCCATACACCAAGACCAGGGAATCAATCCCTAGCCTCCTTGGACCCCAACAAATGTGCCAACCACCTCTGATCAAAGCCTACCTCCTTAGAGCAAATGTATAAAACTCCTCCTCCTCCCTGCAAAGGTATAACCTCACTCACTCTCCCGAGCCTTTACAAGCTCTCCATTTGTAATGGCTTACTTTTATGGCCTCTTAACCGTATAGATATGTTCGTCTCACTTAGACGAGTCCATAGGATCAAAACCTTCATGGCATCTTAACCATATGGATTATGTTCGTCTCACTTAGACGAGTCCATAGGATCAAACTCGTTGGTTGAGTCTAGGCTGAGATCTTAAGGTTTTAGTGTGGACGGGCACGGGATCATTCTATCGGGGATGATGATGGGGAGCCGTTTGATTGAGCGTGTATCAAATGGACGGGGGAGATCGAGCCAGACAGCGCTTTGAAACAGAAACAACGTGCCGATTCAACAAGCTACGTGGATGGCGGCGTCCAAATAGAGCGCGCCACGCATGCCTTCAGAGCTGCCTAGGATCTAGTCAGCACGCGTTGTTTAAATAGATAAATAGGGTTTTTTCTTATTTATTTAAATACCCTTAACTTAGAAAATACATAACTTTGTGTAGAAAAATCACAAAATTAAAATAAAAATACCCTCTTACTCAGTGAACAGAGGAAAATAATGTGGAATAATTTTCAAGTCCATTTGGTGCATATTTTACTTTTAATTAATTAAATACTATTTCGAATCATTTATCTCTCTGTGCATATTGACACATCACCTTGGCTTAAAATTTTGACATGTTATAGCCTCTATAAGAGGAAATATTCTCTGATTTTTCTAAAGTCAGAGGAGGTTCCTATATATAGATCCATATTTTTCAAGTTATTTCACATAATTTCCTTAAAATAATCATGGAAATTAGCATATTGGTTATTAAATCCCAAGAAAATTTTAGAAGGTCTACCATGACCAGAGAAACCTTTGTGAAATAATCATGGAAATTAGCATATTGATATTTTTCAAGTTATTCCACATTATTTCTTTAAAATAATCATGGAAACTAGCATATTGATCAGTGAAAGGTCCACCATGACTAGAGAAACCTTTGGAAATAATTTCATGGGTCAAGTCATTTAAAGGAAGGTCCATAATTTCATGGGTCAAGTCATTTAAAATGTCCTTAAATTTTACAAACATTAAATCATTAAGATAATTAATCTTGGAAAATTTAAACAATCAAATGACTTGATTTTTGCTCTCCATAGTGATTTATGATCCAAAGAACTCTTCATAAAAAGTTTTAAAATATTTTGAGTTCATTTAATAACTTAAATTGATTTTTAAAGAAAAATATCTCTCTTAAAACTTAAATGATTTTTAAAATATAACTCAAAAAATTATGAAACTTAGTTTTTTGAATTAAATGATTTTTAAAAATCAAAATAAAACTCAAAAAATTATGAAACTTAGTTTTTTGAGTTCTATTAAATGATTTTTTAAAAATCAAAATATAATTCAAAAAATTATGAAACTTAGTTTTTGAGTTTTCTATTTTTAAAATCAAAATATAACTCAAAAAATTATGAAACTTAGTTTTTTTGAGTTCTCTGTGATCATATTTTTAAAAATCAAAATATATCTCAAAAAATTATGAAACTTAGTTTTTTTGAGTTCTCTGTAATCAGAAAAAAATCAAAATATAACTCAAAAAATTATAAAACTTAGTTTTTTGAGTTCTCTGTGATCAGGGGAATCAAAATATAACTCAAAAAATTATGAAACTTAGTTTTTTGAGTTCTCTATTATCAGGGGTGTTTTCTAAAAATAAAATTATATTTAAAATAAAAACTTGATTTTTAGCCTATTTTAAATATTTGAATAATTTATAAAATAAAATTATATTTAAAATAAAAACTTAATTTTTGGCCTATTTTAAGTATTTAAATAATTAAAAATTCATAAAATCACAAAAATAAAAAAACTCATTGAAATGTTCTAAATTACTTCCTAATTACTTAGGAACAATTAGAATATTTTTCTTGATTTTCTAAAAAAGATATTAAATTTTAAAGCTTAAAAATAACTTTTAAAAGGCTAAAAATAAGTTTTTTACTAAAATAATTTCAATAAATCAAAGAAAAATCTAAAAAATATAAAATATGGTCCTTTGAGTTCTCTGACCATAGGGAGATTTTGGAAAAATATAAAACTTAATTTTCACCACTTAAAATATATTTTTTTTTAATTAGCTCAGAATTTAAAATAATTCTAATAAATTACCAAAAATTCAAAAAATTATTAAATTTGATCTCAAGGCTTATCTAGTCTAGGTCTACCTCCAATAAAAATTTCAAGGGATTATAATTTACCTTGGTCAAGTTAGGAATTTTCCTTGGAAAACCCTATTTTTGCATGAAAATAATTATATAAATTAAATTAAATTTTGAAAAATCACATTTTCTCCTCTGATGTCTCAATTAACCCATGAATAAGGTAGGATAAAAATTTCAAAGTCAATTGAATTGAATTTGACAAATTATGAGCTGTTAGAGTCATATGGGCAAATGTGTAATTTTGGAGATCTTGCCTTAATTAACATTTAGGCTTAATTCTAGGAGGGAAAATGGGTAACCTCAAATATTAATCAATTTATTTATGCTGCTTAAGTTAAGGAGGGGAAATGGGTAACCTCTGATCTTAATCAATTTATTTGATGCTTGAAAGCAAAGGGGTTAATTGGTAGAAACCAATCTCACTTTCTTAATTAAGATTAATAAATTTCTAAACTAAAGGGGTTAATTGGTAGAAACCAATCTCACTTTCTTAATTAAGATTAATAAATTTCTAAATCAGGCTTAATTCAAAGGAGAGAAAATGGGTAACCTCTGATCTTAATTAATTTATGGATGAAACATGCAAGGAGGGAAAATGGGTAACCTCTGATCTTAATCAATTCATTTGATGTTTGAAACACAAAGGAATTGGTAGAAACCAATCTCACTTTCTTAATTAAGATTAATAAATTTCTAAATTATTAAAATTCGGAAGCTTATTAAAATTAAATGATCCTGGACTTCGGGGTATGACTTTGGAAGTCAATAACTAATCAATTTAATACCCCTATTTTGATTTTTAGATAAAATTCAAATCATGAATCATGACCACTTAAAGGTTAACCCTTTTCCAAAACTAATTAAGACACTCACTTAGGCCTTAAGGGCTTAGTGGTGACTTAGGCTAAATCAATAATTGACTAAAAAAGGATTAGAGAAATAAATATAATCATATCGAACATCCTTGAAACACCACTAAGCCCAATTGGGATTAAAATTTGGCTAAGTGTTCAAATTACACTAACTTGCCCCTTTAAGGGTTTTCACCCACATAATTCTTAAATTGAATGACAAATGATAATTACCCCTTTTCTTAGGGATAATTGAGACATCAATGTGCACTGAGTAATAAGGGTATTCACCAGATGAAATATTAAGCAACATAATATGTTTAAATGGACTAGAGGCTTTTCACTATTAGTGAGGAGGGAGGCATGGACCTGCTTCCCCCTCCTAACTTGTTGGATACCTCAGAGGCCTATTAAACTCAATATTCTTTGCTCAATGGAATCATCCTTGATTAAACTTTTAAGGACTCACGAAAATATGACATAGGATTAGGAAAACCACTAGAACTTACCTTTCCTACTCTTCATAAATTTCCTTAACATGCATTTTAAGTTTCAGGTGGTGGAACGAGAAGACTCGCCAGGTACACTTTTACAGTTTTTTTTCAGCGTTGTCCTTCTCGTACTTTCATACTGTACTTTAATACCTGCAAATTTGCATGCTAAACAAAGATGTCCCTCTGCATGAAAAATAAAACCATTAGGATAGCCACATAACCATAACCATAACCAAAACCAAAATTAAAAATCAACCAAGATAAAATTCACGCCACAGCATTCAAAATATGAAACAACTCAAAATTTAATCACAAACATTACATAAAACCACAACTTCAACTAAATTAAGACTTCTCTATCGGATGATCGAGAAACCCTTGGAGGAGGTAACCTACGGTTGCTAACGATGCTTCCCACGGTTTAAATGAAATTATGGAACTCATTAAGTTGTGTTTGATAAGTTCATTTAGACTAAGTGAATCTAACAAAAAATAGTGATACGGAACGAGGGAACCGTAGGATCCTAACCGGTGTCGCTCTAATCAACTTTAATATGCCCTCGAACTCATTAAGTTGGGTTTAGTAAGTTCATTTGGACTAAGTGAATCCATTAGAAAATAGTGATGCCTCTCATTAAGTTGAGTTTAGTAAGTTCATTTGGACTAAGTGAATCTAATATAAAATAGTGGTGCCGGAACGTGTTGGGTTTAGTAAGTTCATTTGGACTAAGTGAATCCAATAGAAAATAGTGATGCCGGAACGAGAGTTGGGTTTAGTAAGTTCATTTGGACTAAGTGAATCCAATAGAAAATAGTGATGTCGGAACGAGGTAGGATCCTAACCGGTGTCACTCTAATCAACTTTAATATGCCCTCATAAAATTTAAAGAACATCAACCATAGAGCCACCTATTTGATATTATAACTTGACACACTAGATAACTCAAACTTGTCGCAGCAGGAGCTTGGAGCTAGCTTGGTGGGCAGCACGACCATCTTCAACAGCAAAACCTGTTTTCCCCAGCTAAACCAATCTTCCTTTTTTAGACTTAAACAACAAAGCTATAAGACTTCGAGGTTGCTTGCTTATGCAACGTAAATCGTCACCTTATCTTTAGGCCTTTGTATAGCCCTGCTATATAATATAAGCCCTAACTCGCCTTAGGATTCTGAGGTTGTCGTCTGTCACAACCTAAATCCTCACATCTTCTAGGCTATTTGTGTGATCATTTCACATGAATGTAAGCCCTAACTAATAAAGTTGGCACAATGAAACACCTAAATATTTCTCCTCAAAACTGAAGCCAAACATTAGGATAGCTTGGGAAGTCACCGAGGTTTGCCTTTGGATTCATGACATCCCCTAGTTCTTCTTCCTTTGGATTTTATAATAAAATGTTCCAAACTTGAACCAATCCCCTTTGCACACCTCTAATTCTTCCTTTGGATTCTACAATAAAATGTTCAAAATTTGAACCATTCCCTTTTCACACCTCTACACCAATTTCGTTGAAGAGTCCTACCCTTTGAAATTCCTTGAAGATAATATTTCTTGATTTTTATCGGGTCTCATTGAAAAGTCCTACCCTTTGAAACTCCTTGAAGATAATATTTCCTGATTTTTATCGAAATTCGTTGAAGAGTCCTACCCTTTGAAATTCCTTGAAGATAATATTTCTTGATTTTTATCAAGGGTTAGAGTCCTACCCTTTGAAATTCCTTGAAGATAATATTTCCTGATTTTTATCGAGAGTCTTCTACTACCCTTTGAAATTCCTTGAAGATAATATTTCTTGATTTTTATTGAGAGTCTTCTTAGATAGTCCTACCCTTTGAAATTCCTTGAAGATAAATTTTCTTGATTTTTATCAAGAGTCTTCTTAGGTGACTTGGTCATTTAAGATGTAATTAACTATAGGGGCTTGCCCTTATAGGAAGCATGTCCGAACCCAGCTTAATATAAACCCTATTTAATTCTTTATAATAAATATAGGAACTTGTCGGTAACTATAAAGGTGTTGTAGACTAAAATTAATTATTTATATTAAATAGGGGAACTTGTCGGCAAATACAAAGGTTTTGCAGACCAAACTGACGTCATACTTTCCTTAGTTTATTTGATCGAGCCTCATCCTCAATTCTTGTGTTTATCCTTCACCTATTTAATCCTTTATATTAAATAGGAGAACTTGTCAGCAAATACAAAGGTTTCGCAGACCTAACGGACCTATATTCCTTAGTTTATTTGATCGAGCCTCATCCTCAAGTCTTGTGTTTATCCTTCGGGATATAGACAGGATTTGAGCGACAGCGCTCTTTCATTTAAACTCCAAAAATTATGGGGTCTGTTTGATTTCATATTTTTCTAAAACTAAATTTATATGTAAATTAAAACGTCCTTCTGAAGCGGGTGATGGAATTTCAATTTGGTGACCGATAGCTTCTTACAAGCAACTCTCCAACCAAAAATAACGCCGACAGTGGGTGAGGACCCTTAAGGGGCAAGTTAGTGTTATTGGAACACTTAGCCAAATCTTGGTCCTAATTAGTCTTGTAGTTTTTGAAAGATGTTATAATTTTAATTGATATTTTCTAACCTAATTGGGCTTGTAGTGTTTGAAAGATGTTTTAATTTTCAATGATGTTTACTTTTCTAATCATAGTCCTAATTAGGCTTGTAGTGTTTGAAAGACGTCTTAGTTTTAATTGATATTTACTTTTCAAATCCTTGTTTAGCCTAAGTCACTACTAAGCCCTTAAGACCTAGGTGAGTGCCTTAATTAGTTTTGAAAAAGCTAAGCTTTAGGTGGTCATGATTCATGATTTGAATTTCATTGAAAATCAAAATAGGGGTATTAAATGGATTAATTATTGACTTCAAAGGTCATACCCCTAAGCCCTGGGTTCATTTTATTTTAATAAACTTCTTAATTTTAATAATTTAGAAATTTATTAACTTATTTTTTTTATTAAGAAATGTGTTTCAAACATCAAAATTAAGTTCAGAGGTTGCCCATTTCCCTCCTTGAATTAAACCTAAATGTTCATTAAGGCTAAATTTCCAAAATTGCACATTTGCCCTTAAGGTTCTAACACGTCATAATTTATCAAATTTAATCCAAATGACTTTAAAATTTTTATCTTACCTCATTCATGACTTAGTTAAGACATCACAGGAGAAGATGAGTTTTTTGAAAATTTAATTTAATTAATATAATTATTTTTAAGAAAAAATAGGTTTTTCCATAGAAAATTTCAAACTTGACCAAGGTAAATCCTAATCCCCTAAAATTTTTATTGGAGGTAGATCTAGACTAGAGAAGCCTTTGGACCAAATTTCATGATTTTTTGAATTTCATTTGAGTTTTAAGAATTATTTTAAGTACTGGGATATTTATTAAATATAAAATATTTTAAATGGGGAAAATTAAGTTTTATTTTTTAAAAAAATCTTCCTAAGGTTAGAGAACTTAGAAGAGAAAATTTTTTATTTTTTTGAGTTTATTTTGATTTATTGAAATTATTTGTAGTGAAAACCCATTTTTAGCCATTAAAAATTATTTTTAAGCTTTAAAATTCAGCATCTTTATTTAGAAAATCAGGAAAAATATTCTAATTACTCCTAAGTGCTTAGGAAGTAATTTAGAACATTTCTATGAATTTTATTATTTTTGTAATTTTTATAGATTTTTAATTATTTAAATATTTAAAATAGGTTAAAAATCAAGTTTTTGTTTTAAATACGATTTTATTTTTAAAAAAATTCCCCTGATCATAAAGAACTCAAAAAATAATTTTTTATAAATTTGTAGTTATATTTTGTTTTTTAAAAATCATTTAAGTTCCAAAAATGTTATTTATCTTTAAAAATCAACTTAAGTTACCAAATGAATTCAAAATGCTTTAGATTTTTTATGGTGAGTTCTTGGGATCCTAAATAATAGTGGAGATAAGAAATCAAGTCATTTTGTTGTTTGTATTTTTCAAAATTAATTATCTTCGTGATTTAGGGTTTGTAAAGATTAGGTGTATTTTGAATGACTTAGCTCATGAGAAATTTTCCTAAAGGCTCCCTAATCATCAAAATTTTCTAGGATTTTTTAGAGAACATGCTAATTTCCATGATTATTTTAAGCAAATAATGTACATAAACTTAAAAAATATGACTCTCTATTTAGGGACCTCCTCTGACTTTAGAAAAATTACGGAATATTCTTTAAGATAGAGGCAACAACATGCTAAAATTTCAAGCCATAGTGTAATTACTACATGCATGGAGAATCAAAATATCCAAATTAGTATTTAATTTCTTAAAAATAAAATATATATTAAATGGACTCCAAATCATTTCTACATTGTTCTCCTTTATTTACTGAGCAAGAAGATATTTTTATTTTATTTTTATGATTTTTATACACCAAGATATGGATTTTTTAAGTGAGGGGTATTTAAATAAAAAAGAAAAATCCCTATTTAACTATTTAAACAGTGCGTCGCCATGTAGATCCTAGGCAGCTACGAACTCCACGCGGCGCACTCCCATTTGTCGCTGCCATCCACATAAGCAGCCAAGTGTCCTGTTGTTCATGCAAGGAAGCGTTGTCTAGCTTCAAATCAACTGTCCATCTGATAAGTGCGATTGGACGACGCTCCGTCATCATCCCCGATAGCCTAGTTCGTGATCCGTCCATCTTCTAGCCTTAAGATCTCTCTCACTTCTTAACATAATTGGATAAATTTTTTTTTAAAATGCTCATCTAGACTAGAAGATCACATTCATAAGGTGATCAAGCCATCAAATTAACTCTAAGAAAATGGAGAATCGAAAGAGGCTCTGGAGGGGTAGAGATTTTGTACCTTTGCTCTAAGAAGTGAAGCTTCGATCAAAGAGTCTTGGCACGTTTGTTGTGATCCAAAGAGGCTAGGGATTGAGTCTCTGGTCTTGGTGTAAGGCCTAGATATGATTTCGATCACGACCGGATTTGGGTGTTGGTCTAGAGCTATGGTAGAGGCTCTGTGAGAGGGGAATTTGATGGGGCTTAAGCTTTTTTCGCTGTTGTGAGGATGTGGGTGAAATTAATTTGAGTTTGGTGGACTGTGGAGGTGTATTGGGCTCTGTCCTGGTTTCTGTCAAGATTTCAAGCTCAAAATTGAACCCCGGCAGTTGAAATTGGTGAGGAAAAATTGTTAGAATGCACTGAGGGGATCTTAGGGAAGCTTTGTGGTCAGTTTGGAGAGGTCTCTCTAAGAAATTTTCAGCACCACTTCCCATGGCCATGGGAGGTTCGTTTCATAAAAATGGCTAAGAGGTGACTGTCATGGCCAATTAGGGGTGCATTGTGCTGCTTAGGTGGAGGGCAGAGCTCTACAATTTAATTTGGCTGAGCTCGCCTCTAGGTTTGATTTGGGTGAAGTTCCATGTAGGTGGCTCTCAATTTTGAGCTTCTCCAATGACTAGGCCTAGCAGCCATGACAGGGGGAGGTGGCTAGGTGCTCACGGTATCCAGGGGAATCTGTCAAAGCAATTTAATGCAAGGGCGTTTAGTTTTGGTAAGGGTATCTTAAGCATGTGTATTTTTGGAAATAACATCCCTAAGTTTGGTGAACTTTTGGTCCATGGCACATCTAGTTTGGGTTAGATGGGCTTTGGCTCAATCTTAGGGTCTAACCAATGGCTGAGGTGGAGTTAATTTGATGACTTTGGGGAAGTTAGACCATCTTTAATGCATGGGTTCAATGTGGGTACAAGTAATCAAAGCTTGAGTTTAGGCTAGGTTATCAATGTAAATTGACCCAATTGATTGATCAAAATTTTGTAGATGATTGTTTTGAAGATTTTTGGTGAAGGGTATGATTTTGAGTTCAATTGGTAGGTCAATTTGAGGGATTTTTGAAATTTGACCAATTTGGGCATGTTGGGTTAGACATGGGTCTATATTGATCTACAATTGGGCTAAGTTCAAATTGAATGGTCCACATTATCAAGGAAGATGTTGTGAAGATTTTTAATGAAGGGATAGATTGGAAGATTTGGGGTTAAGGCCCTCAATTTGGTGAGATTTTGAGACAATGTCAATTTGGGGTAAATTTTGGGCTTTTTGGACTTAGGTTGAAATCAAATAAAATTTATGCCTCACCAAGGCCAATTAAAGATCAAGTTTGAAGTATGGGTATGTTATAAATGTTTTTATATCACAAATTATGGTAAATTGAGTAGGCCATGGGTTCAATTTGGTGGAACCAAGTCATAAGGCCAAAATTGGGTTTTTGGTTTAGCTCAAAATTGGGTAAAAATCATGGACCAATTGAGCTTGAATTTGGTTTATATTAATCACATCAAGGGTGAATTTGAGTTTATAATTAAAATTAGGGTAAATTGAGACTAATTGGATAGACATTTGACGTAGTTTGGGGAAAATATGGGCCTTTAAAGGGCAATTTGGGGGTTTTGGTCAAAGATGGTCAAATTGGCCAAATTCGGTCATGTGATAGTTGAGAAAAAAATGAAATTGGGAATATTTGGAGGGTTTTGCAAATTTTTGGGATTTTTTGGAATTTTTGGAATTTTGGGGTGATAAGGGATATTTTGGTAATTTGGTCAATTTTGGTGATTTTGGGTAGTTTTGGTGTTTATAAGGTGTTTAAAATGATTTTTGAACTAAGTTGGGTATTTTGGGTAGATTTGGAAATTTTGACCAAATTTGGGGTTCCAAAGGTATCTAGGTAATTTGGGGGAATTTAGGGTCAAAAGGCTAGGTTGTGTGTCTTGATAGAATTGGAGTGCCAACCACCAACAATAAGCCATGGACCAATGGAAATCTCATTTTAGTTCTTTTATGTAGTAGTCTTAACCAAACCCTAGCCCAGGACTAATGGGTTTAAGGGACCACCTATAGGAGTCTCCCAGAAGTATCAAGGGACTAGAGCCTAAAAATTCTGGGTTTAGGGTAGTGAGTGATTGTGAGTGTAAGGATTGCAAATGAGTGCCTTAACCTTAAAAATACACCCAGGGTCAAACTTAAGGTCCAACAGTCCTAAGGGTAACTCATCTTGAGTTCCCCCATAATGACTCTACCTACTAAGTGCTAGAGGTTATGACAAATCTGTGGAACTTTAAGTTGAGTAAAGAAGAGTTTGAATTTCTAATGGTGAGGGTTCCTTGTCTAGTTTTCTAAGAATAATCAATATAAAAGTTCTATGGCTAGACCTTAGACTACTAAAAAAGAAAAACTAAACCTCAACCAAAAGTGAGGTCAATAAATGGACCCCCAATAGGTATGGTGTGTTGGGCAAGCACACCGTGCATATTGGCGTTGACCGACGAGATCAATAAAAACCAATACAAACTCCCAAGTCAACAGACTCGGAAGTGTGTGTAGAGTTGTGTGTGTGGATTGTTTCCACTGAAAAATTAGCAGATGATCGTTTGATTGAAATTAAGGAGTTGGGACTCTCACTGGGGATCGAAANCATACTTCAACGTCCTTCCGAAGCGGGTGACGGGATTTCGATTCCGATGACCGACAGCTTCTTACGGGCAACCCCACAAACCATCCCCAAAATAACGCTAACATTTTATAAATAAGTGTCATCCCAAAAATAATATTTAGAATCATGAATGAAATTTTTAGTTTGATGGTTATCTAATCCATAGGGTAAAATGTTACTAGCTAAATAGTTAACTATATCAGCAGACCACAAAACTCGTGATTAATTAATTCCATAAAATTGTTCATCAGAAGAAATCTCATTAATTTCATCACTAAAGTTGTCATTTTCCTTTTCAAGCCTTGATAAATGATCAACTATTTGATTATCAGCACCCTTCCTATCCGCAACTTGAAAATCAAATTCTTGCATCATACAGACCCATCTAACGTGGTTTTGCATCCTTCTTCAACATTTAATACTTTATAGCGGAATGATCAGTTTGAATAATATGTTTGGTTTGAATATGATATTGTCTAAATTTATCAAAAGCATATATTATAGCTAATAACTCCTTTTCAGTAGTAGTGTAATTCATTTGAGCTACATTAAGGGTTTTACTAGCATAGTATATCACTATAAAAATTTTATCATATCTTTGCCCAAAAAAACCTCTATAGCATAATCACTAGCACTGTATTTTAAAAGGTTTTGTCCAATAAGGTGAAACAATAATATGCGCAGTGGTTAATGTTTCTCTTAATAATTAAAAAGCATCAAGGCATTCCTCATTAAAATCAAAGTTAGTATCTTTTTTTGAAATTTGACATAAAGGCTTGGAAATTTTAGAAAATTTTTTAATATAGCGCATACAGAAACCAAAATGTCCCAGAGAACTTCTAATTTCACTAATTTTAGTTGGAGTAAGTAATTCAGAAATGACGTAAATTTTTGTTGGATCTACTTCCATGCCTTTCTTATAAATTTTTTGTTCCAACACAAATCCTCTCACAAACATAAATTGACATTTTTCCCAATTAAGGACAAAGTTTGTTTCTTCATAGCGTTTTATAACCTTTGTCAAATGATCTAAACATGAGTTGAAAGAAGTTTCAAAAATTGATAAATCATCCATAAAAACTTCAATTCCTTTCTCAATTAAATCACAAAGAATTGACATCATACATCTTTAAGAAGTTACAGGTGCATTAAATAATCTAAATGACATTCTCCTGAAAGCAAATGTTCCATAAAAACTATAAAAAGTAGTCTTCTCTTGATCCTCAAAAGTAATAAGTATTTGGTGGTATCCAGAATATCCATCCAAAAAATAAAAATAACGGTGCTCAGCTAATCTATCCAACAATTAATCCAAAAAAGGTAGAGGAAAATGATATTTTCTGGTGATGACATTTAATTTCTATAATCAATACAAATTTGCCATCCATTGACTTGTCTTATAGGAATTAATTTATTTTTCATTTGCAACCACAGTCACTCACCCTTTATTTAGAACACAGTGAATATGACTAACCCATGAACTATGTGAAGTTAGATAAATAATTCCAATATCCAACCATTTTAAAATTTCTTTCTTAGCAACAACTTTCATTAAAGGACTTAACCTTCTTTGAGGATCAATTCTAGGCTTATGACTATCTTGCATAAAAATTTTTTCATATAAAATGAATGTCTAATTCCTTTAATATCAACTAATGTCTATATAAAGGCTTTCTTATAATTTTTTAATGTCTCTAATAATTTTTCTTTTTGTTCTGTAGTTATGTCTGAGGATATAAGAATTGGTAATGTAGTTGAGTTTCCCAAAAAATGCAAACTTTAAATAATTAATAGAACCTTCATGTGAAGTTCAGGAGGTTCTTAAATAGATGGTATCAGAGGTTTACTATCTTCAGTAATATCTAAAATTTTAAATTCTTCCTGAAAATAGTTTAATTCTTTTGTATTTTTCTCATTTCATTCATCTTAAGAATCCCTTTCAATTTTATTTTCTAATTCATTTTGGTACAAAGTTACTTAATCTTTTTGATCTGATATGACTTCACATATTTCTTGAAAATGATTAACAATCCTATAATCAATTATATCTATTCTGCAACATTTACTATCTTTTTCTTTATCAGGATTCTTCATTGATTTGAGTACATTAAATGTTACTTCCTGATCAATAACTCTCACGATTAATTCTCTTTTTTGCACGTCTATCATTGCATGTCTATTAGCTAGGAAAGGTTTCTCTAAAATAATAGAAATTTCTTTATCTTTTTTCTTATCCAACAAAATGAAATCAATAAGGAAGATAAATTTATCTACTTTAACCAGCACATCTTCTATAACCCCTTTAGGATAAGTGATAGATCAATCAGCTAACTGTAGGGTTATAGTAGTGAGAGAAATGTCTCCTAAACTTAATCTTCTAAATATAGGTAATGACATGAGATTAATGCTCACTCCCAAATCACATAAAGCTTTTCTAAAAATTTTTCTCCAATTGCTTAAGGTATGGTGAAACAACCAAGATCTTTATGTTTTTGAGGAAGCTTTTCTTGAATTATTTCACCGTAATCTTCACTAAGTGCAACATTCTCATAATCTTCAAAATTCCTTTTTTATTTAACATTTTTTTCATAAAATTATCATAACATGGCATTTTTTCCAAAGTTTCTACAAAAGGAATATAAATTGTAAGCTTTTTAAATATCTTAAAAATTGTTGATCATGTTTCTGTGTTTAAGTCTTTGAGAAAAAGGAGGTGGTGGCCTTTCTAAATCATTCTTAGTTAGAGAAACAGTTATTTCCACTTCCTTAGGAATACTTTTTTCAGGTTTTTCAGTTTCTTTATTTTCTCTCTAAACTGTAATTTCTTGTTGAACACCAACACTCAATTCCTTTCTACTTCTTAGTTGGATGGATTTAACTTGCACTTGATCTTTACTTTTATCTTTCAAATTGATCTCAACATTACATGGAAGTTTTCCCCGAGGCCTATTACTAAATGCATTAGCAATTTGTCATAGTAGATTCTCTAAGTTTCAAATAACATCACTTTAACTTTGTAATTGATTACCCATTTGTAACACCACTTCTTCTTTAGACAACTTCTTTTCATTAACTTGTTTATTACTATTAAATATAGGAAGATAAGTAGGTATAAAGTTAGAATTACCCTGATTGTTCAAGTTTTCTAATGGGTTTACTTGAATATTCTTCCATTGTTGACTTCCACAACTGGAATTGTTGTTTTAGTTAAAATTTGGATTGTGTTTCCAGCATGGGTTGTAATAATTAAAATATGGGTTTTTGGGTCTATTTATAACATTTATAGTTTCTAATGAAGCTTCAGAATCAAGAATTTGTGGTAATGAATTTTCTTCAATCAAACGAGTTGTTTTTGAAAACTTTATTCCAATGTGGTATACTTTCCTAGATAATGTAGTAACTTGAGAAGCAAACATTGAAATAACATCATTATCATGTATACTGACTATTTTATTATGATTTACCCTTTCAAAAGGCCATTGATAAATATTTGTAGTCATTTCTTGAATTAAAGCATAAGATTTATCAAATGGTTTAGAAATTGATGAACCACGAGCATCAGCAATTATGATATATCTAAGGGATCTTACTAACCAATTATAAAATGTTTGAATGATTAATCAGTCTGACAAAGCATGATGTGGACACTTTCTAAAGAGTTAATTAAATCATTCTCAAGCTTCATAAATTCACTCGCCTTCATACTAAGTAAAAGATGTAATGTCATTTCCAAGCTTTGTAACTTTTAAGGGTGGAAAATACTTAGCCAGGAATTTTTGTATCAAATCTCCCCAACTTCTAATAGATCCAGGTGCTCATGAATTTGACAACATCCTAGCTCTTTCGCTTAATGAAAAAAAGGAAAAATTATTAGTATAATAGCATCATTTGATACGTCGTCATATTTAAATGTAGCACACATTTTTAAAAAACTCGTTAAATGTAAATTTTGATCCTCAGATGGTGTTCCTCGAAACTGATTGTTTTGTAACATTTGTATAATTGCAAGTTTAAGTTCAAATGAGTTAGTCGCTACAACAGGAGTTTAGATACTTAAGCAAATTTCATCTGCCGTAAGAGTTGCATAATCCCTTAAAGGTTTTTTAAAATTATGTTGCTCATGATTCGCATTTTGAATGTCGATATTACTTTGTAAAGTGTTTGTCATATCTTGAAAATTATGAAGTCTTCTTTATTTTTGAATATTTCAAATAGTACGTTCTAATTCAGAAACATGTAGCACTAAACCTTCAGATCTTGAATTACACATACAAATGATAAAATTTCAGAAAATAAAAGAACACAAAGATAATAAATTAGATTTTTAATTTCTCAATATATATATATATATATATATATATAACAAGATGGTAGAAGCTGGAGAAGGAGCTCTGCTAGGGTTTCTGGTAGGATGAGGATCTACGAGAGCTAGATGGGGTGTGGAGCTGAAGTAGTGGTCTACTGGGTTCTCTTCTTTGCTTTGCCACCTCTTTGGTGGCTGTTCTTTCTAAGCTTGGAGTTTTGAATGTGTTACTGTTCCATTTAAGCTGAGGTTCTCTGCTGCTTTTCTGGTTACTAAAGTGGTGATTTTCTTGCCTTACCACCTCTTTGGTGGCTGTTCTTTCCAAGCTTAGTGTTTGCTAAGGTAAGGCATAGCTGGATCTCTGCTTCTTTAGCTTTCCCAGGTTTGGAGTTTTTGAATGTGTTACCATTCCATTGAAGCTGAGGTTTTCTGCTAATTTCTGGTTACTAAAGTGGTGTTCCCTGGTCACCTCTTTGGTGGTTGTTTCTCCAACTGTGGATTTATTATGATTTTTTTCTCTTATGGCTACACCAATAGATGTGCTCAATGATGCTCAGTGGGCAAAGGCCACCTATGTAGTTGTAGTGGGCAAAGCCATTGACAATTTACAAGACCTTGATAAACTAGTGTTCCCCCAAGCCTTCCATGATACATCAGCTGGCATGGGTTTTTTCCCTTTTATTCATCCACTTGGCTCAAAAGATGGTGAAGTTGCCATTTATTTTTCTGCATGGATATTGCCTCTCTCCAAAAAGAAGTAAAGTTCACACTAGTAGGCAAATTCCAGTATGGACACCCCAAAATGGAACTTGTTTGAAATTTCTTTGACTCCCTCATGTTTATTGGAGCTTCGAGATATGGGTTGCGTGATAGAAGACATCTCCTAATCCAACTCTCTGTGAAAAAATATTATGCCACTTTTTTCCAAGCAATCCATATTAATTGCAGAGACCACTATGAAAGTTCAAAAATGGACTTCAGATTTTGATCCAAGCAAAGAACCTCTTGTGGTACCTCTATGCTACAAGTTGTCAGGACGCCCCCCCCCCCACCTTTTTCAAACTAAATGATATATTTAACATTGGTAGGGCATTACGTGCTCTTATTAAGGTAGATGGCCCAACTTATAATAAAGCAAGAACGGCTTTAGCTAGAATCCAGATTGAAAGGGATATCACCCTCCCAGAACTGAAGAGGATTTGGATAGGAACTAAAATAGAAGGCTTCTGGCATGAGATTGTTGCTGAGCAAAAATCTTATTATTACCAACATTGTAAAATGTTTGGCCACACTATCGAGAGATGCTATAGACTCCATCCCCCACCCAGAAGGAATTCCAATAACAATCCTTAGGAGTCTAATCCTATAACCGATAAACAGCTGCCTAACCTCATTACTGATAGAACCCGCCCACGGAATATTGCTATCACTTCCCCTGGGACCCATTAGGAGGTCTCTGTGACTCTCCTTCCACTAGTCCAACAGCTGAATCTCCAAAAATGCTTATGAGGAAAGATTTTAATGAGGTGATCATTTTTACTACTACATCCCCCAACCTTGATTGTGAGGATGTGGGGTGCCCCACTCATTCAACTGCTTCTATAAATGTACAAGAGGAAAAGAACATTGCTTCTATGAAACATGCATTAGAGGAGGACTGGCAAATCCAAACAACAAGGAAAAAGAAAAAATAGGTGACTGAAGTGCAGAAACTCCAAAAAGGGTTAGCTTCAATGAGGATATAAGGCATAGCTAGTGTTAAGACTGGTTCACCTCTCAAACCTCTAGAGGAAGAGCTAGATCCAGAACACAACCATTCCTCCACCTCCCCCACTTAATGATTAATCTCTTATGTTGGAACATCTGGGGTGCGGCTCACCCCCTTTCTCTTAAAAGAATCCTACATCTCAATTATAACTAAAAGCTTTGGTGCATAGCAATTTTTAAACCTATAGTTCATAAACACCCCCAAAAACTCATCAAGAATATTTCTAGTTTCTCACACTTTTCTAATATCAATAATAATATTTGGATCTTCTGTAGAAAATAAATAAGGTGGAACATTCTGGTGGATCATCAGCAATTTGTTCATCTCTCCTTCCTAATAAATGGCCACTTGGGTTTGCTTCCTTCACCTATGCAGGTTGTACTAAGGAAGACAGAAGCGAGCTTCGGACTTGTCTTCATAATATCACTGAACAGATGACCTCACCCTGCATGGTAGGGGGGACGTCAATTGTATTACCTCTTCTACAGAAAAATCTGGGGGCAGGGTTCCTAACTTATCCAAAATGACCACTTTCAGTGATAATATCAATCTTGTTGGACCGTTTGACCTGGGATTCAAGGGACCTTCTTTCACATAGAAAATGGGACACCTTTGGTAAAGACTTGATAGGATTCTAGTTAATGACCTTTCGTTCTCCCGCTTCCTACTTACATTTTTACCCAACTTAAACTTGCTGGCTCTGATCAAAGGGCTCTTCTTATCACCATCACTTCCCTTTGTTCTTCTAAATAGCCCCACTCCCCTCCCCCTTTTAGATATCTCAACATGTGGTCCACACATCCTTCATTTCTTATTATTGTTTCTAACCACTGGAAAGGTGTCTCCCATCCTAAACCCCTGGTCAAACTTAGTGTTCTGTAAGTAAGAACTGGGCAAGCTCTTAAGAAGTGGAGTTGGAAAGCTTTTGGTGATGTTCTCACAAATGTGGCCTCAGTTGAGAAATAAGTAGAAAGGCTTGAATTAAGAGTTTAAAATGGTACAGTGGAGGAAAATGCACTTCTAACTACATAAAATAACTTACTTCTATTGAATACCAAAAGAAGTTCTTGAAACAAAAGGCTTCCATTAATATCTTTACTGATGGTCATAGAAACACGAAATTCTATAATGCATATATTAAATACAAAAGGAAGTGTAATACTATACACTCTATTCAACATGCTGAGGGGATATGGTTTCATGACAACACTGCAATTGTCAGGGATGCTACTATTTATTACAAACGTTTACTGAATCAAGCTCTAACAATAAGGCCTCCAATTGACAGGAAGTACTTCTCTGAAGAGTTGATCTACAGTAAAATTTTTAGACTCACTGATCCCCCTAATGAAAAGGAAATCTAAATGGCATTAAACTCCATTGACAGTTCTAAGATCGTAGGGCCTGATGGACTCACTGTAGATTTCTACAAAAATTCTTAGGAAATTATCAAAACTGATGTTATTGCTGCAGTAGACAGTTTCTTATAAGATCACAACCTCCCTTATCATTTCTATGCATCCAACTTTGTCCTAGTACCTAAATCAAAAATTAAGAAAACCTGGGATCATTTCAGGCCCATCTATCCTACCACAGTTCTAAGCAAAATTATCAACAAAATTATTGTAACTAGACTCTAACCCCACCTTGACACACTGAGCAAACATAATCAGACTACCTTTGTCAAGGGTAGGTCCATTATTGATAATACTTTGCTGACCCAAGAATTTCTCCTAGATTCGGATAAGCCTTGTAGAGGAGGTAATCTTATGTACAAGTTGGACATCAAGAAGGCTTATGATATCATCAATTGGGACTTAATCCTGGACATTCTCTCAGCTAGAGGTTTTCAACCTGAGTTCTGTAAACTTATTCACCGATGGCTTCATAATAATGAAAACTCCATCCTTATCAATGGGCAAGCTTTGGGGTCCTTCACTGCTACAAGAGGCTTGAAGCAAGGGGATCCTCTGTCCCCTACCATTTTCATTCTTGCAATAGACTACTTGTCCAAATTTTTGGATGAATCCCTTCTGACCCAAAGTTACTCTAGGTACCAGCACAGATCTAATATAGACATTTCTCACCTGTTGTACGGTGATGATACCATGTTCTTCTCCAATTCTCACAAGAATGCTACTAAGAAAGTTTTTCAGAGCCTCTAGCTATTTCAATTACACTCGGGGTTGAATTTCAGTTCTGATAAGTGCCATCTGATTTTTAATAAAAAATCTTCCCCAAATTGTAAATAATGGGCTTCAAATTATACTGGTTTCTCCCGTACTCAACTACCATTCAAATATCTTGGAGATCTCCTCCTCACTGGAAGATCAAAACCAATACAATTTGATGAAGTCCTTAATAACATTACTTCTTATCTCTCAGGTTTGACCTAGTCCTTCCTCTCTAATGGTGATAGAATCACATTGCTCAAAATTATACTCACAATTTTCCCATCCTACATCCTCCAGAAGACCAATCTAAGGAACACTACTCAACTTCAGATGGAGAGGGATTTTAACAAGTTCTTGTGGTCAGGTCAAAGACAATAAATGCATTGGGCTTCTTAGCAGAAGGAAGCTAAAAATTTTATGGCTAGGGGCACTTGTTTCAAAGGTCTACACTGATTACTTCAAGTTAATCTGTGTAAGATCTGGATTAAGTTCAGAGCTCAATCCTCCTCTTGGGTAAAATTCATGTGGGGTAAATACTGCGAAGATCAACACCCTTCTCATCCTATTAGAAAATTGGGGCACTCTATAATTTGGGTGAGTATGCTCAAGCTCAGACACATTCCTCAAGATTTATTCATATGGGACTTGGGTAAAGGGGGGATTAGTTTGTGGCTTGATCACTTGTGTCCTAAGGACTGGTTGAAACCTTCCTCTACTGTCCTCAGTCCTCACTTTAAAGTTGCTGACTGTTGGGAGGGAAACAATTGGTCACTTCTAAAGCTATCTATTATCCTTTAGGAACACTCAGCCAATCAAATTGCTAAATTGCATTTTTACAGAAACAAATTTGATAAACCTATTTTGCAAGCTTACAAAAAACAAAGTCTTACTAAAGCTGTATATTCCAAATTCTATTGCTAGGAGAATGTGAATTGGGGATAAATTGTCTAGAATAACTTCCTTTCTCCCTCCATGTCCTTGTTATGCTGAAGAACCTTTCAAAAATTCTTTCCAATGGATGACATTCTCAAGCTTAAAGGATAGAGAGGCCCTTCTAGATGTTGTTTATGCTTAAAGAAGGAGGAATCATTGCCTCACCTTTTCTTTAAATGCAGCTTTGCCCAGAAAGTCTAGAATCAGTTCCTTCAACACTTAAATCTAAATGTAACTAATCTTAATTGGGTCATCCTCACTACCTGCTGGAAAAGCTGGCAAGCTCTCAACTATGCTCCTGTCCCCTTCATAGTGGCCTGGTTCTTTTGGATGTACAGAAATAATGCTAAATTTGAGGGCATCCCCTCTAATGCAGCTCAGGTGGTGAGAAATTGTGTAGTTTACCTGCACAAAATCATAAAATATAAAAGATTCCCCAATATCTCCAATTTCTGCCCCACTGAGAGTGTAACTTCTTTTCAAATTTGCAAGGTAATCTGGAAACCTCCATTGTCTTACACTATCAAAATCAATACAGATGGAAGCTTCACTAAAATGGGTGCTGGTGTGGGAGGAATTTTTAGAAACCACCTTGCTCAATATCTACTATACTTCCATACCATAGTTTTGGCTATTGATGCTGTTGAGACTGAATTAATTGTTGTGTATTGGGCATTAAAACTGGCTAATAAGGCAAAGTAGAGTCTAGTATGGGTGGAGGTGGATTCTACTGTGGTGACTAATCTTCTGGATTATGAGGAACTGCCTCCCAGGCATCAGATACATTGGATACAACATATTAAAATGCTCACCTCCCAAGTCATTGTCAATTTTACCTTTATGTACAGGGAAGGAAAGAATTATGCACATTGGTTAGCTAGATTTGAACTCAGCTCTAACATTGTCTCTGTCTCTACCTCTCCCCCTCCACTCATTTTCCTATTGCATGGCAATTTGATAGATTCCCCCATTTCAGAATTATTGGCCACAACACAATCAGGTGATAGCTGCTTTGCTAAAGATTTTTTATTTTTGGGTCTCTTTCTTGATTTTTGGCCTTTGTTATTTTGAGGCCTTTTCCTTTTCCTTTTCTCTTCTTTCTCTTACATTAGCTGTGATGTTAATATGGGGTTGTGGTATAATAGGATTGTTTTTTAGGGGTACTTTCTTTCCCTCCTCTTTTGTAATCCTTCTTAAGCTAACACTTAGGAAGCTATGAACAACTCCTTTTTCCAATATATATATAT